>MDKI01068824.1:0-23984 GCA_005239505.1 Nicotiana paniculata | reverse complement strand
GAATGTAGTAATTTCTTTAAAAAATAGTAGTGTACTGATAATCTTCGCTATAATCGCGGATTCACTTGCGTAGCGCTGTTATGATAAAATTAATAAATTCCATCTCGATCACGCATTCGCTTGCATAGCGTGATTATGACAACGTAATATTTCCAAAATTATTTTCCTCATAAATTTAATGATCAAGAAGTAAAAGCGGACGAGTAAAACACAGAAATTAATAACACACAGTTTATTCAGAATTATTTTAAGCCAAGTTTAAGTCAATAAAGCGACCGTGCTAGAACCATGGGACTCGGGGAATGCCTTATACCTTCTCCACGGTCCACATAATTTCTTACCCGAACTTTGTTTTCGCGGACCAATAAAAAGAGAGTCAAATCTTCCTTTGATTAGGGATCCAAGTAAAAGGTGACTTGGAACACCGGAAAAAAAAAATAAATTCCAAGTGGCGACTCTGAACAATAAAATAATCCTTATTTCAAAATTGTCACTTCAATTGGAAAAACTCTTTAACCCGCAACCCTTAATAACATTCATCTTTTGGGGGGTTAGCAAAGGAGTGTGACATAAATAGCTAGCTTTCGAAGATAAGAGGGACACATATGTATTTTGCCTATTTGCTCTCTCTTTATATATTAAATTTTAAACATTCTTAGCAAAAATTTTCACACCTTAGCACAGAGGCGGGGATTGCCAAGTTCAACTAATTTATTCGTGGCTTTGCCTCTAGTGGTGAGTATATTCGAAGATGAATAAAAAAAAATCAAGGAGATAACATTTCATTTTTCAACCAATTTGTGACACATATTGATACATACGAAATTAAAAGTTTAAAATATTAATTGACTAGGAAATATTTCTATTTTGTTCCCTTTGAGAATTGTGAATATACATATTTCGCATAAGTCTTGCGTAACCATTGAGTAATCATGAAAAGTCAAGAGGGAAGCAGAGGAGAAAGTTAATTACCCCATATTGAAATGACGGCATATGATAATTTAGTACTCTAGTATAGACATGTCAATGTCAAGATGGTTAAAAATAATAGTTATTCATCCAACTCAATTTATTAAAAATAGGTTGGATAACTAATATTTTAAAACCGAGTCGAATATAAATAATTACCCATATTATTCATTAGAAAAATGAGTTACCAAATAGGTAACCAATGGGTAAAATATGAATAATACAATTATTGAAAAATTATTTCAGTAATGTTCTTCTGTTGCAAGGGGCAACAAATTCATATTAGAGCTTGAGGCTAATATGAACTCATGCATGGATAATATAGTTACTCATTTTATCCGTCGGTTAACCCGTTTATTACCCGTGTTAAATATAGATCGGATCGGATAATTTACCCATTTTTTTCATTATCCGTTTCGACCCGAACTATATCCGATCCGACCCGCCCGTTTATCACTCCTACTCTAGTATATAGTATTGGTAAGTTATAGATTTTGTCCACTTTAACACTATAGTTTAGGTTTTCGATAGCTTGGATTGCAAAAGACATTATCAGTTTACTCTAATCTATAACTAAAAATAATATGTGAAATTGTAAGAGAAAAGCTAGCTAATATGTCACAATCAAGAACAGTACTATGACATAAAGTAAATTAAAATTTTGTTATAGTAGTATGAATGATACTCCCCCCCCTCTCATATTATTTGTCGTGTCGTGTATCTCTTTTATACGCCTCTTAAAAAAATATTAAATAGAAATTTTTTTTGTCTTATTTTACCCTTATTTATGTCTTAAGATATAATTTCTCTTCATTTATTACTTACTCATAATTATGGTATTTGATCTTCAAAAACAATTAATATTAAAAGTAGAATAGAGAAAAAAAATTAATTTACTCTTGAACTTCTAAAATGGCAAATAATTTGAGATAACTATTTTTAGAAATCATGATAGATAATATGAGACGAAGGGAGTAATTTTTTTGGATGCCTATCCGGTGTTCGGTATCTGCTTTGAGATCCGACTAAATCTGAATTAGTATCAAAGTCTCATATTGTTGGATAAAATGCTCTTTATAAAAGACGGCTTTATACAAAAGGTTCGAACCCGAAATTAAAGACGAATGCATAATTATCACTACCTTGCGAGGTCCACAACCTTGTTGGTTGGATGATAATTGTCTCTGCAGAGTCAACGGGTTCAAAGTAAACGTTTTTGCAACGTACTAATAATGTGGTTGACTGTTTCGACGTAGCTATATTCTTGCAAAAATCCTCACTTCGAATTATTAGAAGTCTTGTCCTAAAGAAAACAAAGTAGAATTCTCCTCATCTAGTTTGATGTTTTCTTTTTCTAATGGTGCAATTAATAGCTATCTCTCGAAGATAAGAGGGACACATATGTATCTTGCCTATTTGCTCTCTCTTTATATATTAAATTTTGATTATTCTTAATAAAATTCGTTACACCTTAGCACAAAGGCGAGGATTGCCAAGTTCAACTAATTTATTCGTGGCTTTGCCTCTAGAGGTGAGTATATTCGAAGATGAATAAAAAAAAATTAAGGAGATAACATTTCATTTTTCAATCAATTTGTGGCACATATTGATACAATACATACAAAATTAAAAGTTTAAAATATTAATTGACTAGGAAATATTTCCATTTTGCTCCCTTTGAGAATTGTGAATATATATATTTCGCATATGTCTTGCGTAACCATTGAGTAATCATGAAAAGTCAAGAGGGAAGCGGAGGAAAAAGTTAATTACCCCATATTGAAATGACGGGATATGGTAATTTAGTACTCTAGTAAATAGTATTGGTATTTGTTTTGGAAGAGTTATAGATTTTGTCCACTTTTAACACTATAGTTTTTCGATGGCTTGGATTGCAAAAGACATTACCAGTTTACTCTAATCTATAACTAAAAATAATATTTCAAATTGTAAGGGAAAAGCTGGCTAATATATTGTATACGGGTAGAAACCGAGCTCATAATACACCCCGACCTCCATTAGGGTAAAACGAGCTCGAAGATAATTGTGAAGGATCGAAATCGAAGCAAAGGTCTTATCGAGTCAGAATTCGGGAGCACGTTGTCTGCCCTTGAAAATATCGCGGTCGTGAGTCGAGATCGATCCAAATCCTTGAAGACTTCAGATAATCGAACACAACCAACAGAAGGCAGTAACATCCACGACCACCCGGATATCACGGTGTGGATTTCGTCACGTATCGATGAAGAGCCGACAATCAGCTAAACAAAAGATTTTTTTACCTTTTATAGAGTTGTACTTAGAGCAGGATTCCCCTACTATATAAAGGAGAGTTTGATAATTCATTAGACACGTCGTAACACGTATTCCAAAGCAAAATATATTAATTTCATTGTTATTGTAAGCTTTTTTTCTCGTTCATCAAAATTGTCCACTATGAGCCCTGATCGAGGGTGAATGCTTCACCAAGGCTGGAATCCTCCTCCTCGCGTGGTTTGAAATTATTGTATCTTTACTCGTCCATTCTAACTCAATTTATCGTTTTGCATCAAATCAATCCACATATCCTTAAAACCACTTACAAATTTAATTATTATCCGATTTTTGAGGCTAAACAGTTTGGCACCCAACGTGGGGCTAAGGATAATAGTGGCAATTCGTATAAAACCTTACTTCACACTTGTTCTTTGAAGTGTCTTTGATTTCAGGTCTAAGTTTAAAATGTCGAACTCCCAATCTGCCTCTCTAAACAAGGATGCTGAATCTGGCCACCATGGCGAGAACAACAATATGGTGCCCGGTAACGAGGTTCCCCCTATCGATCCCAATGGAATTCTGGTCGTGACCTGATCACCGCCAACTCACATGTGGCCATTAACATGAATTTGCCCACCGATCCTGAGAACAGCGTCCACGGCGGAGTCCGATCGGTAGCCCAAAATACTCGTGAAGGTGAAGGGGATATGATCAACTTACGAGTGATTTACGAAATGCTGCAGGCTCAGCAGGCAGCGATAGCCGAGCTGCAGAACCAAATCCGTTCTCCTAGTAGAGTTGAGCCCGAACCGTCCCGGGAAAACACTCACATAAATGAACTAGCCACAGATAGGCTAGATGAAGTTGAACCCGGGACCAACCCTGAGATAATAAAGATGCTTGAGGAATTGACAAAATGGGTAAAAACAGGAGAAAAGAAGATCGAAGACAACGACAAATAGGTGGAGACCTAAAACTCCAGGGTCGACCAGATCCCCGGAGCACCTCCGATATTGAAAGGCCTAGACTCCAAAAAGTTCGTTCAAAAACCTTTTCCTCCGAGCACGGCTCCGAAGCCCATCCGGAAGAAGTTCCGCATGCTTGAAATTTCTAAGTACAACGAAACAACTGATCTAAATGAACATGTGACCTCGTACATGATGTCGCCAAATTCACACCACTAATTGGGATTGTGAAGCGTTCAATGCAATTATAAATACCCAACTTGAGTCGGGGTCGATTCCTCAGAGAGCTTATATTGGATTAGGTATATACTTAGACCAGGTGTATGACGTTCCCAAAATGCACTTTCACATATATGGTTGTTTCTTTCTACTTCTAAAATTTATACTATTGTTTGTAAATGAAAAGCTATAGAACGATATTTTTGGTGTTGTTGTTTTTCAAGTTTATAAAAGATCTAGGGCCGTGACTTCTACCTAGGTGGTTATCTAACGAATTGTGGGGTTTAGGGCTGGTTTGATTGATCGGGGTGTAATATAGAAATCACACGCGATTAGCCACTCGATACCTCCTGGTAGTTAGAGTAGTTTTGCCTAATTTGACTTTCTCAAGTCCAAATGGGTAATTCACAAAACAGGTGATAGATACTCAAGTCGGATCTTAATATCTCTAGATTCAACCCTTTAATTGGGGCTATCAATTTCTTGAGTTCACCCCAATTTCTTGTTAGCCTAGTTTTTCTAGACTTAGTCTCTCTTTCTCAAGTAGATACTAGGTCAATTAGGATTGAATCAATGTTCGCACCCATTGATTCTAAAATTGAAGCAAGAACTAGGCTAAATATCACTTTCCCAACCACAAACAAGCCCTAAATTATACATCCATTAGGCACCCACACTAGGGTTGGGTCACAATCCTAGCTAAGAAATTAGCTACTCATAGATAAAACTGAAGAAACTAAAGAAGAAAATTATATTAAACTCTTAATAGATGATAGATGGAAGAAAATCCAATGTTAAAATGATAAACTAATCAAGGTTTCCCAAAACAGTAAAGAAAAAACGACTATCTACTTTCTGGTCTTCAAACTTCGCCTAAATCTGACAAAAAGATCTATTTACACCCAGCTAAAATTATCGGAAAAAATTTCCCCTGTGGAGGTTCTGCGGCCGCACAATCTGTGGACTGCACATTTCTGATTGCGGCCGCACTCTTGAAGTTGAGCTTGACATGAGAGACTTTTGCGGACCGCACATTTCTGAGTGCGGCCGCACTCTTGAATTCTGCAGCCGCACAATAGTAGTGCGGTCCACACTTCTTCATGGACCCAGAGTCCCATCTCTCTGAACCTCATCTTCTGCGGCCGCACAATAACTGTGCGGTCCGCACTTTTCAAAGGAAATCTGTCAGAGGTTCTTCATGGTCTGCGGCCGCACTCAATATTGTGCAGTCCGCACTTTGCTATTTTTTCTTTGTTTTAGTCCTTGTCCAAAATTACTTGTTCTTGAGTTGATTTTCATCTGTTTGACTCATATTCCAACACTCCTGCAAGAAAGCACATTTTATTAGTTTTCGGGAATACCTTTAAGAAATTTTTGAGCTACAACAAAAGTAAAAGAGTGCATATAAGCAGTCAAAATCTCTACTTATCAATTCCCCCAAACTTAAAGTTTTGCTTGTCCTCAAGCAAATAAGGTAATTCCCACCTCCACAAAGAAAGAGCTATTTCAGCTGGCTTAAGGTGAATCAAACACACATCAATTGGGACCAACAATTACCCACACACTCATGAATTATCAACAAGCCTATTTATTGAATGATGAATAACAAATAGCTCTAATGTGACACTTGAGAATCAAGGGTTGACTTTTCTCATCAAGGAAGTTTGCACTTTCATGTAGGTCATTGTGGATCCCAAACTCCTCCTCCTATACTCTCGGTAAGCTCATCTCACTCTAGAATGAAGAACTCAATGCAATGATTCGTGAAAGGCTCGCTCTTCACTCTCAAAAGAATATCACAAGTACGGCTCTAAGTACCATATTCTTGCCCCTCGTACTCGGCTTGGAATCACGTCTGGCTTTTTCGGCATGTAATGAAGACTTTTGGACTAAGGAGGGAAATGTTGGAATGGAACGAGTTAATCTTTCCTTTATCACTCCATTTTCTCTTTTTGGCTCATACTTTTCTGACTCTTTGAGTCCTTTTATTTTTCCTTAGGAGAACTAGAGAGACTTAACATCACTCTTTCTTGGTCATGCTATTCATATTCTCCTTCTTTGTTTTCTCCATGCTTTGCACTTTTGCTTTCTTTTGAATCCTTTCAACCCATCAAATTATTCACTTTCTTTTTGTGTTTTTCTTTTGTTCTTTCTTTCTTTCTTTTTCTTTGCCTTTCCTCTTCTTCATTTATTTTCTATTTTTGTGCCTTTATACCACTTTCAAACTCCTCATCTCTCCCCCAAACATATGTTTTCATCATTTCTTTCTCATGAATGCTAAGGAAAGCTCGGGTGCCAAGGGAGGGTCACTATAAAATGGGTAAAGGCTTGTAACGTGGTTATCGAATGGAAAAGGCTTTAGGCTCAAAAGGGTTGACTAAGGATAACATCATTGGTGGGCCATGGAAGGTTTCAAAACGGGTCAAAGAGATCCTACAATCTCAAGCCAATTAAACTTAGAATTTTGCCTAGAAACACATTCGGGGCATGTTCTAGACCATTTGCACGGGTACTTAGAATTGTAACAAAATATCTCACATCTCACACAACCAGATTGTAAAAGAGAATAGAGTCAAGGGTCCAAAACAACCGCATTCAAGATTGAAAATCGCTAATGATTCAACTAAACCACCTGATGATTGCCTAAGTTAACACAAGAGTCACAAGGTCACTAACTAGAGCCATTTCTTTCCAAAAAACTTATTTTTAACTATAAGCGTGTAGTTAAGTGTGTTGGTACCAATTGAAGCATGCTTGACCCTTTTTTATTCATTAACACTACTGTTTCTACCTAAACATAAAAAACGAACTAAATTCCTTAAGAAGGTTGTCACGCTATCCATCGTTGGGAAGAGCCACCTAGTTCACACAAAACCCACCTTTGGAAAGAACCGTGGCATTAAGAAAACCAAAGGCTTATTGCTCACTTAAACATAAAAAAAAGCTACCAAATCAAAAAGAATCTATTAAAGTAATTAAGAAGCTAGATAACTAAGAAAATAAAATAAAGGAGCTATGAAATAAACTACCGAAAGTAAGACAAATGAATTTACAAACTGAGGGGAATAGAATATATACATCAAAAGAAAGAGAGTAATATATACATCATGAAAGAGAAAATAAAGATAAAATAAAAATAGTATTAAAGTTATTACAGGCCAATGTCATCAAATCAAACCAACCAAAATAGACCACCTCCCTGAATAAAAATAAGCATTATCCTCAATGTTAGCAGAATCTCAGGGTGCATGGCATCATCATCACCCTCGGGCTCATCCAACTAGATCTCATCATCCTCTGGATGGTGAACAACAGGGTTGGCGAACATCTGAAGCATCTCCTCGGTAGTGTGGGCAGCAGGTCTGGCTCGTCAGACTGGCCAGCTGGTGCCATTGCTGATATTATGTTGGGTCTGTAGGTACTGATGGATCTGTATCCATCAATAGGTCAAATGGTAAATCACCAGCTGCTGCAATCTTTGTCACCTCCTTTCTCAATCTCTCCACTGATTTCTTCGAGGCCTGGGATTTCCGCATCTTCTTCACCTGTTTGCCCAACTCCTCAATAGCTCCCCCGTGTGCCACCAGTGTATCCATAATGGTCTTCTGGTTGTCCAGGATCTTCTTCAATGTTTCTTCCATTGATGGAGGAACCAATGGTGCTGCTAGTGTAGAAGACACTGCTGCAACAACACTAGATATGTTAGACAACTTTGAAGTAGTTGTCTACATCTAGTTGTTGGGACTCGCAGTGCAGTGAGTGGATATGTGGATGAGGCAGGCACTGGTACTGATGCTGATGTTATAGAAGATGAAGGTGGTGGCATGTCAGCTGTCTTGGTGGAAGGACCGGCTGCTGTAGAAGGCATAGGATCTGAGAAGTCTCAATAGCTAACACCACCGCCGATGGCTCATCAGACTAACCAACGGTGGTAGTGTCCTTACCCTTGAACTTTGGGTTGTCCGCACCTTCCAAGGAGTACCATGAGAAGGGCTTCTTGGCCCACACTTTTGTATCAAAACTCCTTGGCTCCACCTTTGAATCTGTGAAATATTCTGTGAGGGTGTTGGGATATGGGTAGGAGCTTTCACCTTTTCGGACAATCACTGACATGATGGCACCCACATTGATTGGGTACTCGTCTATAATAGATGTCACCAAAACTGCTCGGGGGATTGGAAGATTTTTCTCATTCCGACTCGGGTCAATACGACTGCACACAAAGGTTTGCCACCCTTTTGCTTTAAAATTGAGGGTGTCCCATGTAATAGGAACCCCTGCTGCGATCCATGGTAGTGGTGGTCCTGGAGCAGCCAAAATCTCTGCTTACCAAGGGCGAGCTGCATCACCCATAGCAAGCTTCTCCAAGTACTCGATTGCCTCTACCTCCTTGAATCCCAGAGTGCTTGGGTCAAATTTGACATTCAAATTTCTCACTTTGGTCACTTTGGTACCCTTCTTGATGTGTGCCACATTGGCATAAAACTCCCATAGCAAGTGCTTATTTGCATCTATGACCCTCTGGGTGAACCACATCCACCCCTTATTGTAACGACCCGGTCGGTCGTTCCGAGAGTTATAGCCCCGTTTCCCCCATTTCTACTTCTTTATGTGTTATTCAGTTGTGTTGAGTTGTATCAAGTTGGTAGGTTTGCATCCGGAGTAATTTCGGAGTGAAATGAGACACTTAGTCTCTTATTTAGAAAACAAAGTTAGAAAAGTCAATCAGAAGTTGACTTATGAGTAAACTAATTCAGATTTGGATTTTAATGGTTCGGTTAGCTTCGTTGGGTGATTTTAGACTTAGGAGTGCGTGCGGAATATATTTTGGAGGTCCGTGGTAGAATTAGGCTTGAATTGGCGAAAGTTGAAAATTTGGCGATTTTGGTCGGCAGTGGAAAATTAGGTGTCGGGGTCGGAATGGAAATTAAAAAGTTGTAATGGTTTTGTGGTGTCATTTATGATGTGTGTGCAAGATTTGAGATCATTCGGACGTGGTTTGATAGGTTTCAGCGTCGTTGGCGAATTTTGGAAGTTTAGAAGTTCTTAGGCTTGAATCCGAGGTTGATTTGGTGTTGTTTTGGGTGTTCTGAAGGTTCGAATAAGTTTGGGTAGTGATATATAACTTGTTGGGATTATTGGTTGAGGTTCCGAGGGGCTCGAGATGATTTCGGATGGGTATCGGGGAGTTTGGAAATTTTAGGAAATGCAGCTGAAGCTGCTGGTGTAATTTTACTGGTATGGCCGCACTTGCGGATGGGGGGCCGCAGGTGCGATGGTCACAGATGCGGAAGTCGATCGCAGATGCGGAAAAATCCAACTAGGAATCGAATACAGGTGCGGAGGAGATGTCGCACATGCGAGCCCGCAGGTGCGAGGAGGCAGTCGCAAGTACAGAAAGAGAGCGGATAAGTGAAAGTCACAGGTGCACACCAAGGACCGCAGATGCGGTTGCACAGGTGAGAGGAGGGGTCCGCAGGTGCGAGATCCCTTGGCAAAAACTTATATAAGCCACACTTCGCGAATTGTTTCCCTTTCCTCACTATTTTTGGCCGATTTTTGAGCTTTGGGCAGTGAAATTCAAGGGAGAAATAAGAGATATCACTGAGGTAAGTTACTTGGGTTTATTACGTATGTTTATGATGATTTTCCCATTGATTACTCATGAAATTAGTGGTAATTTAAGGTGAAGTTGAGGGAGTTAGGCCTTGAGTTTTGAAAAGTTTGAGGTGAGGATTTGAGGGACCAACGGAATTTGATGAATTTTATATGGTTAGACTCGGGAATGAACGAGGTTTCTAGTTTTGCAATTTTTGACGGGTTTCGAGACGTGGGCCCGGGGTCGGGGTTTAGCCTAATTCGGATTTTCGGCCTATTTTTGTAGTTTTTCTTGTGGAATTCGATTCTTTAGCCTATGTTGATAGTATTATTCTTATTATGGATAGATTCGGAGTTTTTGGAGACCGTGTTGAGGGATGAGGGCATCCCTGAGTAGGATTTTATGCTGTTAAGGTAAGTAACCATTTAACTCTGGCTTTGAGGTATAAACCCGGAGAATTTGATATCATGTAACTGTTTGGAGGTGATACCCATGCTAGGTGATGGGCGAATGGGTGTACACCGCGAGGGATTGCGACTTGGTCCGTCCCATAAGGCTGTAAGGCCTAATAGCCATTACCTGTGTTATATATTTACATGTTGTTGAACTTGACTGCCTTCATGTTAGAGATCATGCTTAGGCTTTATTCTTTCTCACATTATTTTGCACTCAGTCATAGAAATTCTTGTACATGTTTACATCAGTCTCTGTTATTTTGCTGATATGCTGTAATACTTGATTAGGGATGTGTTCCCTCATTTGGTGTGAATTGTGAGGCTAGAGAGGTACATGATTGAGTGAGGCCGGGGTCCTGTTGAGAGATACTTTATTATTGCGTGAGTTGTCCGTGCGGATCCAGGTATTGATACCATAGCACGCGAGATGTTTGTGTAGCACGTGAGTTGTCCGTGTAGATCTAGAGATCAATATTATGGCACGTGAGTTGTTCGTGCAGCACGTGGGTTGTCCGTGCAGCACAGGTACCTATTGAGTGTGTGTATTGAGTACTGTTGATACCCAATTTTTCCCATATATATTTTATAAATACATATATACTTTCAAAATAGTGCATGAGCATCAACTAATATTTTTTCATAATTTTTAAAGGCTTTTAATTAATTTATTCTGGCATTGTTATTATCTAAATAACTATTAATAATAATTTATTACTTAATTTTCATCATTTATATTAATATTAATCTTTAAACATTTTATGTATAATTATATTTGCATCTTTAGGCTATAATTACAATATTTCACAATAATAGCCACATATATGCATAATTACCTTACTTACACAGAAAAATGACTTTATAATTTTAAATAATTATTTCAAATCATTTTCATGCACAAATAATATTTTTATTATTTATCAATTATTTTTATAAATTATTTTATTAATTTATCTAGGTATTTAAAATCTAGCCCCTTCTTAATTAATTCCGAACCTAGCCTAACCCATTACCCCAGCCCAATACACTAAGCCCAGTACCCAAATGCCCATATCCGTCCAACCAGACCCATACCCCTCCAAATTAACCCACTCGGCCTAAATATCTAATCCCAATCGTTGATCTCTCAAGATCAACGGCTCCCAAACACCCGACCCCTTTTAATTATACCAAACACCCCTAACCCTAATTCATTCCCACCAAACGCTTCCCTCAAACACTCTCGTCTCCCCCTTATCTCTTCTCAAACCCTAATCCGCCGTCACCCATTTCCCATTTGATTCCTACAAGGAATGGAATCATTCCTCGATTCTTTACCATACCTGGTCTTACCCCTTTACCAGCTACTCGTTTTGATATTACTTGAATGTCTTGCCTTAAATGGAAAGTTGATCTCGAGAGATTCAAACCAGATCTGGTTCAAAATCTCTAATATGTTGGTTATTTCTGTCTGGGTTCATCCTAATCTCTGTGAGTACGAATATTTTTGTATCTTGTACTGATTCATACCTAACCTAAAGTTAGGGTTTTCAGATCTTTGATTCGAACCACATTTGGTTCAACTTCTGTTTGTTTTTATGTTATTCTCCATCTATATTTACTTTGCTACTCATAAATCTGCCTATTTTTTGTTAAATCTTGTACTTACCTAAACTAGGGTTTTAACCTTGTTTAATCGAACCGGATTTGGTTCAAACCTTATGTTTTCGATAATAATTCTCCGTCTATATGCTTTTATTGAAATAGACGATGCCTCGCCTTTATTTTTTTACCAATTTATGTTTACCTAAACTTAGGGTTTTTCAGATCTTAGTTGAACCAAATATAGGTCGATTCTGTTATCTTTAAAACTACGGTCTAGGTTCATTATATGATTATTGTGCTGATTTTATGGTTTACCTTTTTGAATATCCTCTTGTCTACCTTATGTACCTTGTCTTCTCCGCTGATTTTATGGTTTACCCCAAAATTAAGGCTTTGAAATCTTCTACTGATTTCCGTTTACTCTTTCCTTTCTCATATGATGTTGATGTTTCCATGTTTACACTCAACCTACCATGCTTCCATTATTTCCTTACCTTATTTTCTTTGAGACTGCCCGTTAATTGATACTTTCCTTATTTTGAGTGGTACTCGCTTGATTACATGTTGTTATGGCTGTTAATTGATTAAATCCCAACTTTAATTGATTATGAGAATTATTTTCATCCTTTAATTGTGTATGATTGACTTATTACCTTATTTGTCTGCTTAATTCAATGCTATTTCCCTTCTCCCTCTTCCTTTTAACAAGACGAGGGTACTCTCCTATTCTCACAAAAAAAAAAGCTTAAGCTCTCTTGTTCTCTGGTGTTCTGATTTCTGTGCTAAGGGTCTCTTGTTTTGGCCGGCTGAAAGCCAAGGCCAAGTTATCCTGGGATTTCCCTGTTGTGGCATACTTGCTTATTTTCTTACTTAACTGGTATGGCCTTACCTTTGCAATTTCATTCTTTACACTTTGCTTGACTAGCTTGTATCAATTCCCCGTATGATTCTGTCTTTCACATGATTATATGATCTCATTTAGTAACACCTTTAACTTAAGACTAAGTTATTTAGAATAATGTGAATCCTCTCATAGGTTAGTCTAAGGTTCAATTTGTTTCATGCGCTGCTTGTTAATTCTATACCTATTCTGAACCTTGCACACCATGAACATGTAAACAGTCAATTTGTTGCTTAACTCCTATTTGCTTAACTGCTTCTGTGATTAAGCCATGATTGTCTTAAGTACTAGCATAAGTATTTAGCTTAACTAGACTTCAATTTGTTTGAGCTATATGCTTGAGCATGAATTCTGTTTGTCTTCTTGGTGCAGTCCTGCCTGCAACTCTATATTTTGAATCTTGTTTCTTCTGAAACCCAACTGTTTTAGAACCTTCCCCTCCTCCCTGTTATGTACTGATTTTAGAACCCCAATCCTAGTCCCTTAGGTTCTCAACCACCCCAGTGTGA
Source organism: Nicotiana paniculata (assembly GCA_005239505.1). Taxonomy (NCBI): domain Eukaryota; kingdom Viridiplantae; phylum Streptophyta; class Magnoliopsida; order Solanales; family Solanaceae; genus Nicotiana; species Nicotiana paniculata. The sequence continues at coordinate 10,530 of MDKI01068824.1, read as the reverse complement.
GCACTGCCTAGGGTTCACATGAGACTCCTCTGAACTCTGACACATTGGGGGATGGTTTCCAATCTCTTATGAGTTGCTTTCTGAATGTGTGGTTCTGGTGTGAGCATTGCCCTGGGTCCCTGAGGCCCTTGGAAACTTTGACACACTGGAAACCTGTTTCCAATGGACTGTGGAGGAATCATTGTGCTGTTGCTATGGTGGAAGGCCTGGTTCCCACGTTTATTTGGGCCTATGAAGGCTCCCTGTAGTGTAATTATTACCCTTATGTAATTCATTTGATATTCTAGGCTGTAATAACTCTTCAATAACATATTTGGGGATATTTGGCGAAGCTAGGGGGTTTTACTTATATCTTTTGTTAAAACTGGGTAGAAATCCTACCTATAAGATTTAATTATGCTGATTGAACTATGTGAGTACCATGTTGTGTTTAGAAATCCTGCCTATAAGACTTTCATGATCATTTTGATCCTGTATTTTACACTTGCATACTCGAGATCCAGCTTATAGGACTTTCGTTTAATTCTGTACATTAGAAATCCTTATCATAGGATCTATACATGTTTTTAACAAACGTGCATTAGCAATCATGCCTATAGGACCTTGTTGTTTGAGCTAATTATCTTTCCTGGCAATCTGTTTAAATGCTGCCCATACACAGTTAATAGATATCATGCCTATAGGACTAAATCAGTTTCAAACTTAGAAATCCTGCCTATAGGGTTTAAATCAATCATGCGATAGATATCATGCCTATAGGACTAAAATTAGTTTCCACCTTACAAATCTTGCCTATAGGGTTTAAATCAATTCAACAATTAGAAAGCATGCCTATAGGATTAAAAAAGGAAATAAAACCTATCTTTATAGATTAAAATCCGTGCTACACCTAGAAATCATGCCTATAGGATTGAAAAAGGAAATAAAACCTATCTTTATAGATTAAAATCCGTGCTACACCTAGAAATCATGCCTATAGGTCTGTAATTAATAAGTTCACATATATCATGCCCATAGGATCCTGTTGGTTGATTCTGAATTCACCATATACTGTCAATCACTTAGGCAATATGTCTATAGGACTTAATAATGATTCTGAGTTTATAATTGTGACAAATTACTGCCTGAAGTGCCCAGATTCATGCTGAATAAAATCAGTAGGCAAACAAACAGGTCTTAATGCTCGCCTTAACAAAACTATCTCTGCGCTCTATTTTCTCTCATATATATCCTACATATAGGATCCCAAAGTTAATAAAGTTTGTTGATTCAATTGCGTGCTTTTGCTGTTTATGTGTGGAGGTCAATGTGAGCCCATACTTGTTCTTTATCTGAAAGTTCTATTTATTTTTTTTGTTTTTCGCCAAACATTTTTAAGTAACATAGGTTGTTCTAGAACTATCCCAAATAGAGGTCCTAATACCTCCAGAGCCATAGGCAAGGGACGGGTAGGGCACGCATAAGGAACGAGTTAGAATCTACTAGAACACTCAAGTAATAACTTAAAGATAGTAATAGGGTAGTAAGGAGATGATAGTCTGTGTGCTAAGTACTATGAGTAACACCCTGACTTGAGGGAGTTACAAAGTATTGCACGGGATGATCCTATAGGCTAAAAAACTTAGGACCCCTCCCCCTTTATATACTCCTGCTTAAAAATAGATTGAATATTGTATTTGTTCAAATTGTTTACTTCTCTTTTCTTTGGACTAATTTACTTAATTTAAGTTCGGCCGGGACCCACTATTATGGACCTCGAGGGGTGACTAACACCTTGCCCTCAAGGTAATTTGAGCCCTTACCCGATCTCTAGTAATGTAAACTAGTTATATGAGTTATTTTCTCTAGGTGCTCTAACGCACCTTAATCTGATAGGTGGAGAATCTTCCAATTCCTTAAACCCATCCCAAAAAGTGGAGTTTTCCCAAAAATGTTGAAACCCGATTTCGCGAGAAAAAGGGGGACGCGACAGCATGGCGACTCTGCTGGGGATATTCGTTAGGATCTTACCATAACGAACCTGATTTTTGTGAATTAGTCTTTAAACATGTCTTTATTATTCCGCCAATACTTGCATACACCTTTCCCTTTCTCACTTTATGTGAATTTATTTGCCTTTCTTTATCCATTTACGATTTCTCTTTCCTGTTTTATTACTCTTTACTGTGGAAACTGACTGGTCTCCTTATTCTTAAATGCCTTTACAATTATTAAATACCACATTTATCATTTTTTCATCGTGCAAATACGTGACAACGTGCTATTTTCTGTTGCATAAATCATGCTCAACATCATATTCCACTCGTGCATAATTAATATCTTAGCAACGCTTGATGAGTGTTTGCGCTTTTCCTATATCACCCTATTTGAATTTGTTAAGGCTTAATTGCGGTAAAACTAGTCGATCAGCAGTGTAGTCGATGGTTCCGTGCCTTTCCCCCTCAAGTTGTCCGCTTGAGGGTACTAGTCTAGACCTCTATAGAAACCTTACTCTGATTATAATTGTACATGCATCATGGTCAAACCTATCTTGGGTTAATATGTCATCCACATAATAACCCTTCAAGAAAATCCTTGTCCAAAGTCCACCGGGGTTTCCATAATCCCGACGGACACAACCACGATCTGTGCATTAATTTGGAGAAATAAGTGCCAGTATGCTAATCGTTAATGTATAAATAGTCGAATCTGGAGGGGGAAAGGGTCTAACCTTATTTGTTTTGCAAAAAATGAGGCACGAAGTCCCCAGGTTCGGCATGGTCCATAACATACCACTATTGTTGGTAGATTGGTGGGAAGACCTTCCGTCAAGCAATAAAAACCATGTGAAAAGAGTCCTTGGAAACCTACCTTCCTTATTAGATATCCAACCAAACAACATGTTGATTGAGGCTGCCACTATGTTCTGGGACGAAGAAAGGGTCGTGTTCCGTTTTGGCAACATAGAAATGACCCCTCTTTTGGAGGATATAGGGGGATTCGCTGGACTACCTTGGGACTGTCCTGGTTTATTGGTGCCGAAAAATCGCACTCCCAAAGGGTTTCTTAAAATGATGGGTTTAAAAAATAATGACGACTTGGTGTGTATGAAGAAGTCCTATATACCTTTCGACTTCCTTTATGAACGATACAGTCACAACAAATCTTACAGTATCTTTCATGACGAGTTCTCCATCACTTCCTTGGGTTGGATTCATCGCAGGGTTTTCGTGTTTATCGTCTGCTTCTTGGATATGATAGTGTTTCCAAGCAAAATGGACAGAATTCACACCATACTAGCCATGGTAACCAAACCCTTAATGGAGGGAATCGAGGGAAAACATATACTATTGTCCCTATGGTTATAGAAGACATATATCGGGCATTGGATCGCTGCTAAAAAGGGTTCAAACACTTCGAAGGTTCTAATATGCTACTACAAATTTGGTTGCTAGAACATTTCTAGAGAGGTCAATATCGCCAAGAGTTTCCACGAAGACCGTGGAACGATCACATAGCCTTTCATCACCCCAAGAGAATGACCTTTATCCCAGACAGGTTTGCTCAACCAGAGAATGCTACAGAATGGGTGCAATTTTTTGACAACGTGACTGAGGACCAGATTTACTGGATGTTCAAGTGGTTCCCCACCAATGAGTTCATCATCCGATCCATGGACGCTCCACACTTTGTGTTAATCGGGTTAAGGGGTATACACCCCTATGTTCCTATCAGGGTCATGAGACAAGCTGGTAGAAAACAGATTATACCACGAGTCTCCAAAATAAGTCACTACAGGGCAGATTTCCAAGATGATGACATCCCATATAAATGTGAAGCTCAACATATGCGGAACTTGAAGATTATTGTGGAAAGGGATACCATCGATCCGGATCGATATCACGCAGTGCATGTGTACTTTTACCCATTGTGGTTGGAGGACCGTATAGCGGGAATAGTCGAACCAGGAGTCGGTCGAGGAAACAGAGTCATAGATGAAGCTGCCGAAGCACAAGTGAAGTATAACAAACTGCGCAAAAGGGTTCGCGAGTCCGAGGCTGAGCATCTGGAACAACACAAGACTGATATGGAGTTAATCAATGAATGGAGGGAAATGGATACCTGATCGAATGAAAGGCTAAAATATCTAGATCAGGGTCTGATAAAGTTGGAAGGGAAGATGAGGATAAGAGTCGTAGACTGCTAGAATGCTGAAGGTATCGAAGGAGGGCATCTCGCCAGGGTATACCTGCTACTGGACATGCGCGACCTAGGGAACCTGATCGATGGAGCCAAAAGAATCAGGCCTGGAGAAGGTCCTTCTGGGACCAAGTAGATTAGGCTTATTTGTTTTTACTTTTCGAATGTAATAAAGCCAAGTTCCATTAGTGACTTGCCTTATTGTCGCTTTAGATTCTTTTTATTTATTGCATTAATGAAATGAGGCAATTATTGGCATTATATTCTCCAAATATACTTGTTGCTAGGCCTACGTCGGGCACAACGAGGCTCCCAAATTAGGACGCGAATTTACATTCCCGCAATATGTGTTTAAATACAGCAAACATTTTTCAGAATTCTCACCAACTTGGTTACCTTTTGTATTTTTTCTTTCTTTTAGTTATTCCCATCCCCTAAGGTTGGTTCACACATACTGGCATCATCAGCATATGACACCAGATCCAGAGGCCCTCCACCTCCTCTTTCTCCAAGTGCATCAAAAGGAAAAGGGAAAGCTAAGATGGATAATACTTGAACTACAAGGTGAGCTTGAGCAGGTCCATAACTTGGAAAATCTCTCCCTCACACTAAATGTCTCGGATATCAACCATCCAAATACCCAAAACCCAGTACCTCCTCAGAATACACCCAACCAACACCCGCATAATCCTCCCGCACCCTACCAATATACGACCCCTCCTCAAAATCCTTTACTCGTACATGTATTGGTAAAAAAGAGTTTCACACGTAAGCCATCATTTGACAACTCAGCTAGTCACGTGGACACAGGAAAACACGATAGCTGGAAATAACTCTTTGAAGACGTACGGTACAAATAAACACGGTTCAGTAAACCCACGAACTTATCAGCCACGGGAAGTCCAATTTGATCAAAACGGGAGAGAGGCACGGTCAGAATGAATCTAGATAAAGCTACAGGCAGATTCACGAACCGACAATTGATTACTCGAACGTTATGTAACCGAACCCCTATTTACCGTTATCCTTTATAACGCCTCATTAATGTCATAATTAGTCGTTAATGAGTAACCATAGCAGCAGTCGTACGTTATATGAATCTCCTATATAAGGTAGAGGAATACAGCTTGTAAAGGCATCTGATTCTCGAAATACAATCAACTTCGATCTTTTATTTCAATAATATTATCTCTTATTCATTTTTCCATTATCTCGATTATCAGTAACTCGTATTCATCTTAAAAATAAGCTTTAGTCAAAGGGTCTAATTCTTTGGTTAAACAGTGCCTACACCATCTCAACATCAAAATCTCCCGACTCAATATCCGCAAACCACTTACCAAACTCCTCAGAATACCCCACAGCCTATCCCCGATCCCTAAAATTCAACCAATGATCACCACTATACCTAAACTCCTGGCATTCACCAAAATAACCCCATATACGTGGAAACCTTACCCCACTCTACTCAACCAATCTCATATACACCAGAATCCGCCGAGAAGGACCTGCTCATTAAAAATATAGCAGAAGAGGTCAAGAAGCTCACAAGCCGAGTCTAGGGTGTTGAAAGAGGTAAAGGAATTGAAGGTCTGAATTATGAGGACTTGTGCATTCAGCCAGATGTGGAACTGCCAGAGGGTTACAAAACTCCTAAGCTTGAAATGTTTCATGGAACGGGCGACCCAAAGGTTCATTTGAGAACTTACTGTGACAAGCTCGTAGGGGTTGGAAAGGACGAAAAGATTCGCATGAAGCTGTTCATGAGAAGCCTTATTGGAGATGCTCTATCTTGGTACATAAGTCAAAATCCTGGGCTAATTGGGTAAGCATGGCGTCATAATTCATGGATAGGTTCAGATTCAATATGGAAAATGCACCGGATGTCTTCTATATCACGAATCTCAAGAAGAAGCCCACTGAGAATTTCTGTGAGTATGCTACTCGGTGGAGGTCAGAAGCAGCAAAGGTCAGACCGGCATTAGATTAACAGCAGATGAACAAGTTCTTTGTCAAGGCTCAGGATCCACAATATTACGAAAGGTTAATGGTAATCGAGAATCACAAGTTCTCCGATATCATCTAGCTCGAAGAAAGGATCGAGGAAGGTATCAAAAGTGGAATGGTTACAAATTTTGAGGCACTGCAAGCCACGAATAAAGCACTGCAATCAGGTGGCATATCAAAGAAGAAAGAAGAGGGAACAGTAATGGTTTCCCAGGGTCCGAAATCTCCATTTGTGTACCAAACACCTCCACCCACATACCAACCTTCACCTCCTAGATACCCTCAACCTGCTACTGCCTACCATACCTATAATACCCAACCAACCTATTATCATTCACCTCCAGCTCGTCCAAATTACCAAAAACCTAGGCCCAATTTTGATCACAAACCACCCAGACAATACACCCCTATTGCTTAACCCATAGACCAACTGTATGAAAGATTAAAAGCTGCTGGATATGTCACCCTTATCCCCGCCGTGGCTATGGAAAACTCATCACAATGGGCCAACCCAAACAAGACGTACGCGTACCATTCCGGTATAAAGGGACATACTATTGATGAATGTCACACCCTGAAATACAAGATCCAAACACTGATTGATACCATGGTCATACAGGCGAAAGAAACCACACCCAATGTCCGCAACACCCCCCCAGATCATAGGGGTGAAGGAGTCAATGTAATAGAAACTGATGAAGAGTGGGATCCCGAGGGATCAATCAGACTTATTCGGGAGGGTGATGATCCTAAGAAGCCGGCAGTCACGCTCAATCCCATTGTGGTACAGGTACATCCACCAGTAAAAGATGAGGAAACCGCATCGACTCCGTTTGAAGTAGAGGTGACACCACCTGCAGCTGCACCTACTCCGCTTGAGGTAGAAGTATCCACACCTTTCACTGTGACAGTGACATCCACACCGCCCTTCAGTTCCAATGCTGTACCTTGGGATTATGTTTCCGAGGCTAGGAGAAGAGGAAATCAAAGATGGAAGAGTCTGTGGCTGCACAAGGGATGACCAGAATGGGCAGAATTTACACACCTGAGCATTTGGGAGAGACCATTAAGCAAGATTCAACAAATAACCCGTCATTGAAACTGGTCCGGACGACCTTTGGAGGAAAGTACAAGCAAGGGAGTATTATGTTGTTGATCATCTGAATAAGACTCCCACCCAGTTATCCATCTTATCATTGCTGCAAAATTCTGAAGCACGCATGAATGCTTTGATGAAGGTACTGAATGAAGCATATGTTCCCAACAATATTACTAGCGGGGAAATAGCCAATATGGTGGGACAAGTGTTGGAAAGCCATAAGATCACCTTCCATGAAGACGAATTTCCACCTGAAGGATTAAGCCATAACAGGGCACTGCACATCACAGTGCAATGTGAAGATAAGTTCATTGCCAGAGTTCTAATAGACGGAGGGTCCAGCCTCAACATCTGTCAGCTGACAACTCTAAAGAGGTTGGGCAAGGTCCTACATGAAATAAAAGCATGATCTATGAATGTGAAAGCATTCGATGGGTCACAAAGAGCAACGATTGGAGAAACCAACCTATGCTTGCAAATGGTTCCTACCTGGTTTGATGATGAATTCCAGGTGCTAGACATATCCGCCTCCTACAATCTGCTGCGGGGACGGCCTTGGATACATGCCGTTGTAGCTGACGCATCTACTTTGCACCAATCGGTAAAATTTGAATGGAACCATCAAGAAGTGATCATCCATGGAGATGGGAGCAACTCCATTTACACCAGTCAGACTGTTCCGGTGATAGAAAACAGAAGGAAGTTAGGTGGAGAAACCTACCATCGCATCGAGCGTGTTAACGCAATCGAGAAGGATAAGTGGTGGAGTAGCATGGTTGAAAACATATTGGCATGGAAAGGGTATGAACTTGGTAAGGGGCTTGGTAAAAATCTTCAAGGTATCTCCAAACCAGTACATCAGAAGTGCCATGGTACAACCTTCGGGCTTGGATATCAGTACACCTGGCAGGAATATCATAATTGGTCGCCACAATGGTGTGGTCCATACTACCCTCTTGAGCAACTTGTATCACACCTGAATCAGACCTTCCATCAGGTTGATATAATATGGGGATCAGAGGAAGAAGAAGCCTTGGCAGCATTGAGGAATTTGTTCTTGGAAGATGATGATATGGATTGCTGCGTGATAGTCTAGGAAGAGAAGGAAGAAGGCCTTACTATCCAGACAGTGGAGAAGGGAGCATCCCTCAAGAACTGGACCATTAAACCATCAAGGGCCCGATGAGTCCCGGGGTAGCAAGGCTGATAGCATTTTTTACTTTTGAAAATGACTTCCTATTTGGCATTTTGTTTTAAATAATATTTTCAGTGTCCCGTTTCGAAAAAAAATATTTGAAATCATTTTGTTTAACATTTTAAATGTCTTGATGTTTTATTATTACTATTTTCTTTTCATATCTTTACCACTACATCATTATTATTTCCTACCTTGATGAACCAACGACTGTGACATGTAATGAGACAATGCAACAGAAGGACAATTGTGAGCATGTAATTTTTAACCTACTATATGTTCCTACAAAATCCAATAAATTAATTAATGATTATAAACCTTGTTGAATTTCAATGTCTGTGTGTGAATTATCTACATTACGTCAATCATAATTTGTCTTTTAAAATTCATAAATGATTTAAAGTCGCATGATTCGGTGCATGACTTCAATCATTTTTATTACGGAAAATTATTCTCTAAATAATCACATTTTTTAACTAGAAATTTCAACCTTTAATTTACTCAGTACTTAAGATTTAAACTAGAGTTAATCAATATATTACTTGTGATCGATTGAAATAAATAACAAAAATGTTGATTATTTGATACAATGTAGATTTAACGATTAATTCATTCATTTTTTCCTAACAAAATTGTGAAATTTGTTCCTTAAATGATATGAGTATTAAATCCATTGTTATTACTCTTAATTAATTTATAATTAGACAAAAACTAAGTTAGAATTAATCACTACATTTATTAATAAATGTTAGAGTTAAAATAGGTTTAAAACCGGACCTGGGCCAAATTACCCAGGCCCAAAATCCCTTCTCCTTAACACCAAATCCGGACCATCCCAAATCCCCTACTCGGCCTGCCCCAGCTTAACCAAAACGAAGTCGTTTAAGCCAAGTTCAACCCCAGCCATTGATCTATCCTTGATCCAACGGCTGGGAACTGACTACCCTTTTAGTATTTAATTTCCCGAACCCCACCCCATGCCCTCATTCATCTGAAACCCAACCCCATACCTAAACGCTAGCCGCCCCCATTTCCTTCATCTCTTTCGAACTCTAACACCTAAACCCTAGCCGCCCCAGAATCCCACCGTCGTCCGGCCACCGGACCTTCCCCAATCACCCCCAAACTTTCACCCTGTGATCCTCTCCTCCCCCTTAACCCCATCCCACCATCAGCTTCCCGTAAAAACCACTCGAATTCCTTCGATTTCATATCTAAGAAAGGCAGAAAACTTAGTTTCCTGTTACCAGGACGATCCGGAACAATTAATGGTTCAAAGCCACATGAGTCAACAACTCTTGATGAGAGCTGTTGATTCATGTGGGTTTGGATCATTTCCAAACCCTGCCGGAGTTTGTTAGTACCCCACTGGTACCCCTTCCCCCTTGTATTTTCTTTTTTTTTCTTCTTCTGATATTGCTTCTTTTTAGAAAGAAAATGAAACCGCATGCCTCACAGTTTAACACATGTTATTTTGTTTGTTCTTGACTTAGTTTAGATCTGCAAATGAATTTATGCTATGTTTATCCGATTAGCTTGAAATCTTTGATTCGAGTTTAGTTTTGTTGAATATCCTCTCTTCTTGGTCGTTTTAGTTCTAAATATGCATCGTACCTAAAATATACCTTATTGTCCAAATTGTTCACTGGTTGGGGACTATTGCTTCCTCCCAGACTGTTTCCCCCCTCCTTCTTTCCCCATTTTTCCTCGACTATTAAGTTTCTCGCTTTAAAGATTGAGTACTAATCTGATTTTAGGAGTCCATGGGCCTTTCTGTTTAATTAACATAATGTTCGTTTTAGTTGAAAATTGTTAGTTTTGTTGGATAGGCAAGCCTATATTAATTATACTTTCTGTTTGTTTACTTACTTGTGGTTTCGACTTTAGTTTCAATCGATCAAATAATGGTCTAATTAGACAATTATACACAACTAATTAACTATATATTTGAACTAACTAACAGTGAATTGACCTAAGTCTAAAAAGATTAAAGTAATTAATTAATCTAAAATCAATTAACCTTTGATAAAACAATGAAGGTTTAGCTATC
>ML367205.1:0-30192 GCA_005239505.1 Nicotiana paniculata | reverse complement strand
TGTGTGTGTGTGTGTGTGTGTGTGTGTGTGTGTGTGTGTGTGTGTGTGTGTGTGTGTGTGTGGCTTGAGGAGCCTCTCCAGGGGTCTATACACCCCTAGTGAGCGCAATCGACTATTATATGGATCGGGTTGCACGCCGCAGCGTATGATATATATGGATCGGGCTGCACGCTGCAGCAATGTGTATATATATATATATATATATATATAAATGTAGTGGAGCGGGCTGCCCACAACAGCAGTTGTGTGCGTTCATGGTACTTGTTGAGTACGAGTGTTTAAGTGAGAGCATGAGATACTGATAGTGGAGTCACGGGTGACTGAGAGGCATGCCCGATAGGCTAAATTGAAGGTGATACAGTGCCCGAGGGGCTTATATTTTATGAAAATTTTGTTTTCACTCTTCTTTACACTGAGTCTCTAATAGTAAATGTTGTATAAATGTTTTTATACGAGATTTTTAAATGGAAACCGGAGATTTAGGAAATATTCAGAATTGTAGATTCCTGACTTGATTTATTCATTTCCACTGTTATTCATTATATGGATTTACATGATTTAAATGCTCGTCACTACACTCAAGTTTTTAGTTACATTGATTACTTACTGAGTTGGCATACTCACGTTAGTCCCTGCACCTCTTTGTGCAGATCCAGGTACCGGACCATCTCACTAGTTGATTTCTGGACGAGCTTGGAGTTCTTCGAGGATTGAGGTAGCTGCTTAGCGTCCCCAGTTCATCTCATTTCCTTCCCTCAGATCATAATTTCTTTTGGTCTTTTGTACCTCAGACTTTTGTTGTAGCAAGGTACTATGTTGTACATTCTATTTTCAGTCTTAGATGCTCATGATAGTTGACTCCAGGTTTTGGGGAAGTGTGTATTTTGTTTCATCTCATTCTGCTATTTTAAAATCTGCTAAATTTTGGGAAAATCATAATATATACATTGATAGTCTGAAATGGTTGGCTAGCCTAGTCCCACGATAGGCGCCATCACGGCCGATTAGGATTTAGGGTGGTGACAGATGGTGTCCCTTTCCACAATAATCTTTAGATGCCACATATGCTGAGCTTCACATTTGTACGGGATGTCGTCATCCAAAAAATTTGCACTGTAATGACTCATTTTTGAAACTCGCGGTATGACTTGCTTCCTGCCTGCCTGTCTCATAACCCTGATAGGAACATAAGGGTATATGCCCCTTAACCCGATCAACACCAAGTGCGGAGTTTCCCTAGATCTGATGATGAACTCACTAGTTGGGAACTATTAGAACATCCATTGAACCTGGTCCTCAGTCAAATTGTCAAGAGCTGCGCCCATTCTGTAGCGTTTCCGGTTGAGCAAACCTGTATGGGATGTAAGTCATTCTCTTAGGGTGATGGAAGGTTGTATGATCATTCCACGCCCTTGGTGGAAACTCTTGACGATATTGACCCCTTTGGAGATGCTCCAATAACCAAACCTGTAGTAGAAGATTACAACCCTCATAATGTTTGAAATCTTTCTGGCAACGACCCAAGGCTCGGTAGATGTCAGCTACGATCATAGGGACAATGATATATCTTTCCCCCCCGATCCCCTGCATTAAGGTCTTGGCTACCATAGCCAGTCTAGTATGAATCATGTCCCCTTTTCTTGGAAGTACTATCATGCCCAGGAAGCAAACAACGAACACAAAAACCCTGTGGTGAATATGACCCAAGGAAGTGATAGAGAATTCATCATGGAAGATACGATAGGATTTGCTATGACCATATCGTTCATAGAGATAGTCAAAGGGTAAGTAGGACTCCTTCAGGCACTCCAAATCATCGTTCTTTTTCAAACCCATCATTTAAAGGAACCCCATAGCGGCACGGTTTTTCAGCACCAATAAACATGTACTGTCCCAAAGTAGTCCAGTGAATCCCCCTATCTCCTTCAAGAGAGGAGTCATTTCTATGTCGCCAAAACGGAACACAGACCTTTCTCCATCCCAGAACATAGTGGCTGCTTCAGTTAACATATTGTTTGGTTGGATATCTAGTAAAGAGGGTAAGTTTTCGAGGACCCTTTTCACATGGTGTTTGTCACTTGGCAAAGGTCCTCCACCAATCCAGCGAAAATGGTGGTATTCTTTGGACCATGCCGAACCTGGGGACTTTGTGCCTCATTTATGCAAAATAAATAAGGTTAAACCCTTTCCCCTTCCAGATTCGACTACTTATACATCAGTGATTAGCATATTGGCACTTGTTTCTCCAAATTAATGCATAGATAGTGGTCGCTTCCGTTGGGATTATGGAAATCCCAGTGGACTTTTGGACAAGGTTTTTCCTAAAGGGTTATTATGTGGAAAACACATTAACCCGGCTAGGTTTGACCATGATGCATGTACAATTATAGTCAAAGTAAGGTTGCATAGGGGTCTAGACTAGTACCCTCAAGCGGACAACTTGAGGGAGAAAGGCACGGAACCGTTGACTGCACCGCTGATCGACTAGTTTTACCGCAAATAAGTTTTTCCGAATTTAAAGGGTGATATATAGGGGGCGCAAACACTCGTCAAGCGTTGCTATAGGATTGATTACGCACGAGTGGAGTATAATGTTGAGCATGATTTATGCAACAGTAAATAGCATGTTGTCACGTATTTTCACGTTAAAAATGATAAATGCGGGTATTTAATAATTGAAAGACGTTTAAGAAAGAAAACAAGGAGACAAGTTAGTTTCTGTAGTAAAGAAAATCATAAATACTTGAAAATAGGCAATTAAATTCACATAAAGGGGGAAGGGAGAGGGTGAACACGTATTAGCAGAACAAAACATGCTTAAAGACTAATTCACAAAAAAGCAAGTTCGTTATGGTAAGAGCCTAATATCCCCAGCAGAGTCGCCATGTTGTTGCACCCCTTTTTTCCTCGCGGAGTCTGAGTTTCGACATTTTGGAACAACTCATTTCCTTTTGGGAAGGGGCATGGAATTTGAAGAGTCGCCACCCTGCAGATTAAGGTGTGTTAGGGAACCTATAGAAAATAACTCATAAACAAGTTTACTTTACCAGAGATTGGGTAAGGGCTCAAAATTACCTTGAGCGGAAGGTGTTAGGCCCCCCTGGAGGTCCACAACGGTGGGTCCCGGCCAAACTAAATCTAAGCGAATTAGTCCTTAAAGAGAAATAAATCCATTTAAACAAATACAAATCATTCAAAATGGAAATTAAAAGGGGGGAGGGAGGGGGTCCTAGGTTTATTAGCCTATAGGATCACTTATGTGTATCACTTATGTGTATCACTCGGTAACCTTCCTCAAATAAAGGTGTTACACGTAGCATTAGAGCACAACTCATCATATCCTTTACTACCCAAATCCTCCCCTTAATTATTATCTAAGCGTTCTAATAGCATCAAATACGTACCCTATGCGTGCATTACTCGTCCTTTACCTATGGCCCTGGAGGTGCTTAAGGCCTCTATTTAAGGTGGTTATAGACTCACATATGGTGCTTAAAAGGAGAAAACTAGGCGTCAAACAAAAGAAAATTGTTCTATCACATAAGGAACAATTAAAGGGCTCAGATTTACCTCCACAAGTAAATAAGAAATTGCACGCCTCAAACAACAGTTTTAAACGATTTGAAGTCTTATAGCTAGATATCTAGATGAGCACAAAGCAGAATATGAAGCATTTTATTAAGCCGAGGCAGTGAATACCTAATCAGATTGCCTACTGATTATTTTACTTACTAGATCTGGGCAGTTTGTAAGCAGTCAACAAACACAGGTTTACAACTTCAGAATTTTAGCTGTCCTACAGGCTTGCCTAGGTGCGGATCAGCAGTATCCTATGGACATGTAATCTAAACGTTAATCAGAACACATGATTGATTTATTAACATGCATATTTTTATCTGTTTAGACCCTATAGGCATTCTGTCTAGGTGCTTAAAAATTATCACAAGCATTACGGAACTGGTTTTACATGTTTATCTCTATAAGCAAGATATCTAAGTGTTGAGACTGTTTTTATACCTATTCCTTATGGGCATGATGGTCAAATGATGAAACTGATTTTATATGTTTTAACTATAGGCATGAGATCTGGGAGAGTGCAACAGAAGGCCCTAGAAACATGATCTCTAATGCACACAAGAAGGTTTGAGAACATGATTATTAATGCAGAATTGATAAATGATCTAGAAACAAGATTTCTAACGCAAATGTGAGAATGCAGAATTTCAAAGAATGAGATTAGTCATATGGGCATGATTTCTAATGCATATAAATCATCATCATAATAACCTATAGGCATGATTTCTAATGTATGTAGATATGATAACAATCCTATAGGCATGANAAACCCCCCCCCCCCCCCCCCCAGCTTTACTATTAACCTCAAATCTATTTTACAAAGATTATTACTACAGGCCAATACAGAAGAATTACATAATGAAAATCACTATAATATAGGGAGCCTTAGCATGCCCAATGACAATCTTGGAAGTCAGGCCTTTAAGAAAGTCTGAGGTACACCAATAGTCCATAATACACCAAATGGCTTCTGCTGTGTCAAAGTTCCCAAGGGCCTCAAGGACCCCGGGAAATGCTCACACCAGAACCTTTTCAAAGAACAGTTTTTGTGAACAAGTTTGGAAAGGCCAGCTTTAGTGTGTCAGAGTTCGGAGGAGTCTCATGGACTCCTAGGCAGTGCTCACAGTGGAGGGGCAGGACCCTAGATATTCTAAGAGTAGGAGTGGAAAATAGTATATGAAAATAGGAATAATTTTAGGAAAAAAGTTCATAAGTAAAATAGGAGTAAATAGAGTCATTGCAACACTCCGATTTCGAACAAAGACTTTCAGCAATCAAACAATGGACAAAACAGAATCATGATTACTTCAAGAAAAGTTTCACCTTGCCTACATTTGACTTAGTTTATCACTAGGTGAGCATATAGCAAAGTTTCATATAGCATACTGGGATCAAAATAATGATCAGAAAACTACACAAGGAAAGGTGACAGGGGTTGGGAACATGACAAAATGAAGGCATGCTAGTTGAGAAACAAGTGGATAAGTATTCTGAATCATATAAGAACATGCTAGAGTCATATTGACATGCTGAACAAGGCAATTTCGTGAGAGTTGAGGCAAGCTAGTTAACAGAGACATTAAGCAGGCAAAGACAGGTTGACAGACAAATTATATAACATACATGAGTTTAACTGCACAAAATATCGAATGAAAATAAGAATGGAGACATACCAGCTAGGAGATAACAACAAAAAAGTAAGTGTATGCGGAACCCAATAGTCTAGTCTTGGCTTTCAGCCGGCTAGACAGTACAAGTAACAGAAAGGTTGGAATAAGAGAAAGAGTTTATGTGTGTATGTGTGTATGTTTCTTTCTGAATGTGTTCGTGTCCTAAAGAAAAAATCAGAATGGGGCTTATATAGCACTTAGCAAGGTAAACAAATAAGGCAAGAAGATTACAATTCCTAAGTAAGGTAAGCAAATACAATCAATTAGTGAATTGGGGCTAAACCCAAGCTAATTGATACAAACAGAATCCAGGAAAGTTACCTTAAAATAAGGAGAATCAATTACCAACCACGATTGGGATTCAAATAAGGTAAACAAACAAATCATAGACTGTGTAGGAGTTAATTAAATCCCATAAATCAGGCTACAATCTAATTAAGGCAAGTATTACTAATTAAAAGTCATAAACAAGGAAACATGTAAAATCGTAGGGAAGTACTAATTTTAACAGGAAAATATAATTCGAGCCCTAACAAAATCAGTCTGTCTATTTTTCATTGACAGAGATAACAGTAACTAGAAAATATTGAAGTAAATTATTAAATAAGCAGAAAAACCTAGGTTTAAAGCATATACACAAAAATTAGTCGAACTAGTAAAGATAAATAGATTCAAACACTTAGAAGCTTAAAAACCTTTTTGGAGAGAACTTAATACGAAACCCTAATTTCAGAAAACACTGGAATCGAATAGTAATAAGTAAAAATAGAAGGTTTTCAAAGAGAAATACCAAACAACACTTAAAATCGTCCCAGATCTACAAGGATCTGAACTGACCCAAGTAGAAAGAGATTAGATTTTAGAAAAGATGATAGAGATGAAAGGAAATCTGGTTTGGAACCGGAGATTCGATGTCACGCCCTAACCTCGGGGAGCGTGACCGGCGCTCAATCGAGTGAACCCGGTCGAGCAAACCTTGAAAACATATCCTACCCGACTCATTCATATTCCAAAAGGGGAACGCATCACCGTCTATTAACCCAGGGAAAGGTCAGTTATATAACTATACATACGTTGCTAGTTCATTCTTCCGTACATGCAATATGTGATAATCAATCTTCTAAAAGTACTTACAGTTTATGATTAAGTAGAATAGTATTTCAACATACAACTTGATTTGATAACATCCCTGACACCTATACATGACCCACATAAACGTCTACGAAGCCTCTATAGATACAAAAGACAAACGTGACAATGACAGAAACAAGGCCCCGGCTATACCCCAAAATATACTAGCTTATACAAAAGCAGAACAACATATACAATACATGAACCCGGGAAGAAGCGGGGCTCACCAAGACTTCTGTGAGGAGAAAGAGTGAGGGCACCACTATCGGCGACCAACGCTATCTGAAATAGAACCACCTACATCCATTCAAAGATGTAGCGCCCCCGGCAAAAGGGACGTTAGTACCATCGAATAGTACTAGTATGTGTGAACAATTCCACTCTAAAATAGAATAAGCAATAAAACAGGTAGGAAAGCAGTCATGGAAATCACATAACACTTCATAAGAATAGAGAATCACAAGTAGGGGTCACATTTTTTCTTATTTCGTCTTTCTATACTTTTGATTAATAGTCTCTTAATGCCAAGTGCCATAATTTATAATGCCACCGTATTTTTTTTACATGGAGTCCGGTCTCGGTCCGACCGGCTAAGCCATCCCAAGTGAGACATCACCAACATCATAATTTATATTCATATATCCGATGTAAATGCGACCATGTGTAAAACATGGCGTCAAATCTCGGCACGATCGACTAAGCCATCTCACTTTGGGACATCACCATTTCATTTATTTACTCTGTCCACATTTCATTTCCACCATTTACAACATAGTTCTTGGCACTTGCACACGTTTTACAATTCGAGTCTATTTCCATTTCATTCTTTCAATAACATTATCTTTCATATTGATATGAACCAACATATAACAAGGTGCACACGAAATAGAAGGAGCATGAAGAATCTTAAGTCACATTCCCAAGTAGCATGGTGACATGGACAACTAAAAAAGTTACATAATGGGAATCTTTCGACTCAATACATTAAAGCAACCAATTCAAGTAGGACCGAGTAAGGGACTCATATCAAATATTCGGACACCAAAGGGTTGATTCAATCAAGATTATAGTTAGCCATACATACCTCGACTGGGTCGTATCCCTAATTCCTACGACAATTTCCGGAACCCCTTAGCTCTTTCAATCTATTTGGCAAAATAGCACAATCAAATCTTGATTAGGAATCCGGTCATAGTCCTAGCTCAATTGATTATAACACTTATCATTACTAATTCGCTATAGCCCCATATCTCCCTTTTTAGTGGAGGATTTCCCTTTCCTAGCTTAGGATCACATGCATGCAAGGACATTACCTCCCCCACCCTACATTTTCTTGACCATTCGACCCCTCCCCCTCAACTAGATTTCTGAGTTTAGAGGATAGGGTATGAGCTCTTACCTGTAATTTTAGGGCCTTCTTTCAAATCTTCAATCATGCAATCAAGAATGGTGATGATCAAGGGGTAGGTGACCACTTCTCACTCTAGAATCTCTCTTCCTTACTCTATAGTATCAGAAAAATGGTTAATAATAGTGAGGAAGGTGTTTTATATTGGTCTGGGGTCGGTCAAAAATTAAGAAAAAAGGGTGCCCAGACATAGTTATACAGTCACATATGCGACCGCAGAATGGAAATGCGGTCCGCAAACCTGCCACAAAAGTGGCCCCAGCCGGGTGGACCACTGACCGAGTATGCGTCCATTATGCGGCTCGCATACCAGTTATGCGATCGCATAATCCACCACATACCAGTTATACGGTCGCATAATGCGTTGCACAACTCTCTTGGAAAAAATTCCACGGCGAATCTGCGACTAATATGCGGCCCGCATGTCGATTATGCGATCGCATAATTGGCCGCATATTTGGCCTCAAACTAGGCAGCCCTCTGATCCATTATGCGACAATTATCCGGTCCGCAAAGTGATTATGCGATCGCATAATGGGCCGCAGACATGCATTTTTTTCGCGAACATTTTCTTTGAAGTTCGTAGGGTAATTTTCAATCCAAAAGGTCAAGCGAGCCGCGAAGAATTTTCTATCATTAAACACATAAATCTAATTTGGGAATCACGAAGTACCGGTTTCTAGGTAAAATATTTTTTTTCAGGGCCTTACTTCCTCCCCCACTTAAGATCATTCGTCCTCGAATGAGGATCAATGTTCACTTAGGTTTAGTCATACCATATGCCAACAACCCCAATTTTGCCTAACTCTCAATTTTTTTTTTAATATGTCGCTAGAGTTTACTTTGTAATAAGGCCTATCCACCTGCCAGAGAGCCCTCGAAACACATTTCAACAACCTTAATACGATCAGACAACACAATAGATTATAGAACAAGTGAGGCTTCATAAAGGATGGATAACTAGGAAAGGAGAGTCTTTACACTAACCGAACAAGTAATAAAAATATTTAGAGAAAACAACTCCATAGAACTATTACATGGCTATTCAAACAAATGAGGGTACTTCTGCTTCATTTCATTCTCGGCTTCCTAAGTAACTTCTTCAACTAGCTGGTTTCAACATAATACTTTTATAGATGTAATTTCTTTGTTCCTCAACTAGCTGGTATGGGTTGGAAATTACAGAAAAACCCCATGAACGGGTGATTTTTCGGTGACGAAGGCTAGGTTTTAAGGGGGGTTCTTGAGAGAGAAGAGGGGAAGTAGGGATTCAGGGACGACGGAATTAAGAGAAATGAGGGTGTTAGGGTTTGGGTTAGATTAAAAAAGGAAATGGGTAACATGGACCGTTGATCTCAGAGATCAACGGCCACGATTAGAGAAGGCTCTGGATCGGGTAAGGGTTATTTAGTTTGGGCTGGTGTAATTGGATTAGGTCCGAAAAAAAGATTAAGGAAAAGGGCTATTTGTTAAATACCCAATTAATTTGACAAATAATTTGTAAAAAATAAATTATCAATTATAAAAAAATGATTTTCATGCATAAAAAATGATTTAAAATAATTACTTAGTATTATAAAAATATAAAAATGCTATTTTTCTGGTGAAATATTTAATAATGCATACATGAGCTATTATTGCAAAGTTATTGCAATTATAACCCGAAAATGTAAACGTGGCTATTCATGCAATAATTAAAACTTGGTATAAGTATAAATGACGAAATTAGGCCATAAAATCATTACGAAACCATTTGTGATGCAATTAGTAATTTATATAATAAAATACTGGGATAAATTGATAAAAATCCTTAGAAAAATGCAGAAATTATAAAAAATATTAATTGATGCTCATGCATTGTTTTGAAAATAATATAGGGAAAATTTGGGTATCAACTACCATGGTCTTGTAAATGTCAAGCCAAAGGTTGGGTCATAGAGGAATTAGATCTAATTTTCGATTAGAATTGTCATTCTCGGCCTTGAAATATATTATGTAAAAGTCTTTTTATTTTCGAATAATATCATATGGATCTGATTTTAATCTAAATGAGAGACACGAAGAAATAAGAAATGAGAAGAAAAAAATCTAATAGCAAGACCGAATTTTCCAAATCAACCTCGGATTCAAACCAAAACACCAAATCAACCTCGGATTCACGCCTAAGAACTTCTAAGCTTCAAAAATTTGCCAACGATGCCGAAACTTATCAAATCACGTCCGAATGACCTCAAACTTTACACACGCGTCACAAATGAAATTACCAACCTACTCCAACTTCCAGTATTCCGTTCCGACCCCGATATATAATTTTCCATTGCCGACCAAAACGCCAAATTTCCAACTTTTGCCAATTCAAGCCTAATTCTACCATGGGCCTCCAAATTACATTTCGGACACACTCCTAAGTCTAAAATAACCCAACGAAGCTAATCGAATCGTAAACATCCAATCCGAATTCATTTACTCATAAGTCAACTTCCAGTTGACTTTTTCTAACTTAGCTTTCTAACTAAGAGACTAAGTGTCTCATTTCGCTTCAAAACTACTCCAGACCCAAACCTACCAACTCGATACTAATCAACATAGCTGAAAAACACATAAAGAAGAAGAAATGGGAGAAACAGGGCTATAATTCTCGGAACGACCGGCAGGGTCATTACATTCTCTCCCTCTTAAACAAACGCTCTTCCTCAGACGAGCCCAGAGTTGTTCCAAAAGCCATCAGATCGTTGTATAACCTCACTATGCACATACCCGGGGTGATCCCACATCACCCTATACCGTATGGGTCTGATAACACAACATGACTGAAACTTCATAATCCAACCTAGCCATCATTTCCACTAATAGGGACACTATCAGACATATAAGTCCACAAGGACGCGCTCACCCAATCAACACCTCAGTGCTCAAGCTACAGTTAAAACCCGGCCTCAATTCCTCCAGACTGGCTCAACACCAACACACATAAATCAAATCTCGCACCTCATCCATGGAATCACAAGTCGTCGATGCACAAGTGATATTGAGCGCTCATGTGCGCATACGAATGCGTGGAAGGAATTCAAAGAGTTACACTTCAAGTTGAATCAATACTGCATGATAAGATTAGAGAATGTGAAATTTCCTAATGGTTCTGTAACCTCTCGAAGATAAGTACAGACGTCTCCATACCTATCTGCAAGACCCTACTAAACCCGCTCATGACTCGTGAGACCTATGTAACCTAGGCTCTATACCAACTTGTCACGACCCAATTCTAACCTAGGTCGTGATGGCGCCTATCGTGTTACAAGGAAAGCCTACTTCTCAAATGTTTCTACTAATTTTATTATAAGAATTTAATAAAAAAATTTCCAATATTCGAATTTCTCATAAACAACTAACTATGAATATAAGTAATATGAAAATACGGAAACGAGTCCCAAACATCGGGGTGTCACTGAGTCATGAGCGCCTAAATCTATGAACTAAGATATATCAACTGTCTAACTATCAATATAGTACAAAAGG
The DNA here is from genome assembly GCA_005239505.1 of Nicotiana paniculata. NCBI lineage: Eukaryota > Viridiplantae > Streptophyta > Magnoliopsida > Solanales > Solanaceae > Nicotiana > Nicotiana paniculata. The sequence continues at coordinate 18,891 of ML367205.1, read as the reverse complement.
AAAAATGATAAAATGAGTAACAAGGTCCTGCAGACGCTAGCAGCTACCTTGTAGTCTCCAAAGATAGCCGTCCTGAACTCAACGATCGCGGCGCTCTAACTCACCTGGATCTGCACGTAAATTGTAGGGTGTAGTATGAGTACAACCAACTCAGTAATAACAGAAATAGCTGAGGAACTGAGTAGTAGTGACGAGCTAAGCATAACAATCCAATTATTTATTTCCACGATTTAAGTATAAACAAGGGTAAGCAGATAATTTCGATAAAAAAAACAAATACTACAAGGCAATTAGCAGGTAAATGCAGCAACAACAAAAATTAAATGAAACTTTACAGCAATATCACTCCATCACTCATCCCTCAATGCACTTGCACTCAACACTCCCACTAAATAGGTGCCTGTGCTCACTTGGGGTGTGCCGACTCTAGTGGGGATCCCAAAGCCCAAGAGCTAAGCACAGACAAATCATGTGCTGCACGAACAACTCACATGCCATAATATCAATCTCTGAATCCGCACAGACAACTCACGTACTACACGGACAACTCATGTGCTATGGTAACAATACTTGGATCCGCACATACAACTCAAGTAAAATAATTAAGTATCTCACAATAGGCCCTCGGCCTCACTCAGTCATGTACCTCTCTAGCCTCACAATTCACAACAAATAAGGGAACACATCCCACATCAAGTATCACAGCATATCAACAAAATAATAGAGACTGAGGCAAACATGTACTAGATTTTCTATGACTGAGTGCAAATAATTTGAGCATGAATAAAGCCTAAGCATAATCTCTAACATGAAGGCAGTCAAGGTCAACAACATGTAAATACATAACACAGATAACGGCTACTAGGACTCACAACCTCACGGGACGGACCAAGTCTCAATCCCTCGCAGCGTACACCCATACGCCTGTCACCTAGTATGGGAATCGCCTCCAAACAGTCACATGAGTTTATACCCTCAAAGCCAGAGTTAAAATTGATACTTACCTTAAAAGCGAAAAATTCTACTCTGGGATGCCCTCGTCCCTCGACTCCGTCTCAAAAAGCTCCGAATCTATTCATAATTAGAATAATACTATCAACATAGGCTAAAAAATTGAATTCCACAAGAGAAACTACATAAATAGGCCAGAAAATCCGAAACACGCCAAAGCCCGGCCCCCAAGACCACGTCTCGAAACCAGTCAAAATGGAAGAACCATAATCATCATCTTCTCTCGAGTCTAACCATATAAAATTCGTCGAAATCGGGCTCCGTTTGGTCCCTCTAATCCTCACTTAAATCTCTCCAAAACTCAAGCCCTAACTCCCTCCATTTCACTCTAAATTCCTACCAATTTCATGGCTAACCAGTGGAAAAACATCATAAACGCACGTAAATAAACCCTAATAACTTACCTCAATGATATCTCTTGTTTCTCCCTTGGAAAAAACTTCCCTAAGCTCAAAAATCGGCAAACAATGGTGAAGAAATGTCAAAAATTCATGAGGTTGGGCTTATATAGGTTCTGCCCAGAGGTTTCTGCACCTGCAGTCCCTCAGTCGCATACGCGACACCGCACCTGCCAAAATCCCATCGCATGTGCGGACTTCACTTATGCCTCAAGACCCCGCATCTACGACTGCATCCTCGCACCTGTGGTCCCGCAGATGCTGTCCAATATTTCTCTCATGCGTCTCCTTCCGCATCTGCGGTTGCTTCCTGCTTATGCAATCATCGCACCAGTACAGCAGCCTTCAGCTGCATTTTCAAAACTCCAAACTCCCCGATACCCATCCAAAATCATCCCGAGCCCCTTAGGACCTCAATCAAAAACTCCAACATGTCATATAACACTACCGGAACTTAGTCGAACCTTTAGAACACTCAAAACAACACTAAATCAACCTCGGATTCAAGCCTAAGAACTTCTAAACTTCAAAAATTTGCCAACGATGGCGAAACTTATCAAATCACGTCCGAATGACATCAAATTTTGCACACACGTCAAAGATGACACGACGAACCTACTCCAACTTACGGTATTCCATTCCGATCCCGATATCTAATTTTCCACTGCCGACCAAAATCGCCAAATTTCCAACTTTCGCCAATTCAAGACTAATTCTACCACGGACCTCCAAATTACACTCTGGACACACTCCTAAGTCTAGAATAACCAAACAAAGCTAACTGAATCATAAACATCAAAATCCAAATTCGTTTACTCATAAGTCAACTTCCAGTTGACTTTTTCTAACTTAGCTTTCTAACTAAGAGACTAAGTGTCTCATTATGCTCCAAAACTACTCCGTACCCAAACCTACGAACTCGATACAACTCAACACAGCTCAACAACGTATAAAGAAGAAGAAACGGGGGAAACGGGGCTATAACTCTCGGAACGACCGGCAGGGTCGTTACATCCTCCCCCTCTTAAACAAATGTTTGTCCTCAAACGAGTACAGAGTTGTTCCAAAAGCCATCAGACTGCCGTGTAACCTCACTGTGCACAATACGGGGTGATCCCACATCACCCTCTCCCATATGAGTCTGATAACACAACATGACTGAAACTTCATAATCCAACCTAGCCACCATTTCAACTAATAGGGACACTATCCGACATATAAGTCCACAAGCACGCGCTCACCCAATCAACACCTCAGTGCTCAAGCTACAGTCAAAATCTGGCCTCAAGTCCTCTAGACTGGCCCAACATTAACACACAGAAATCCTAACTGTCAATACAACCCAAAAGACGAAATGTTAAAAAGAGTAAGAAGGTCCTGCGCACGCTAGCAGCTACCTTGCAGTCTCCAAAGATAGCCGGCCTAAACTCAACGATCAACGCGCTCTAACTCACTTGGAACTGCACATATAGTGCAGGGTGTACTATGAGTACAACCGACTCAGTAGTAACATAAATAAGTAAGGAAAAGAGTAGTAGTGACGAGCTAAGCATAATAATCCAATTATTTATTTCCACAATTTAACTATAAACAGGGGTAAGCAGGTAATTTCCATAAATCAACAAATACTACAAGGCAATTAGCAGGTAAATGCAGCAACAACAAAAAGTAAATGAAACTTCACAGCAATATCACTCCATCACTCAGCCCTCAATGCGCTCGCACTCAGAACTCGCACTCAATAGGTAGCTGCACTCACTGGGGTGTACAGACTCCGGAGGGGCTCCCAAAGCCCAAGTGCTAAGCAAAGACAAATCACGTGCTGCAGGGACAACTCACGTGCCATAATATCAATCTCTAGATCTGCACGGCCAACTCATGTTCTACACGGACAACTCACGTGCTATAATATCAATCTCTGGATCCGCACAGACAACTCATGTGCCACACGGAAAACTCACATGCTATGGTATCAATACCCGGATCCGCACGGACAACTCATGTGCAATAACAAAGTATCTCACAACAGGCCCTCGGCCTCACTTAGTCATGTACCTCTCTATCCTCACAATTCACAACAAATAGGGGAACACAACCCACATCAAGTATCACATCATATCAACAAAATAATAGAGACTTAGGTAAACATGTACAACAATTTCTATTGACTGAGTGCAAATAATGTGAGTACGAATAAATCCTAAGAATGATCTCTAACATGAAGGCAGTCAAATTCAACAACATGTAAATACATAACACAGATAATGGCTATTAGGCCTCACAACCTCACGGGACGAACCAAGTCTCAATCCCTCACGGCGTAGACCCACACGCCCGCCATCTAGCGTGGGAATCACCTCCAACAATCACATCATATCAATCCTCCAGGTTTATACCCTCAAAGGCAGAGTTAAAATTGTTACTTACATTAACATCGAAAAATCCTACTCCGGGATGCCCTCGTCCTTCGACTCGGTCTCCAAAAGCTCAAAATCTATTCATAATCAGAATAATACTATCAACATAGGCTAAATAATCAAATTCTGCAAGAAAAACTGCATAAATACGCCAAAAACTCCGAAACCAGCCAAAACCCGGCCCCCGAGCCCACGTCTCGAAACCAGTCAAAATGGCAGAACCATAATCCTCATCTTCTCCCGAGTCTAACCATATAAAATTCATCATAATCGGGCTCCATTTGGTCCCTCAAATCCTCACTTAAAATTCTCAAAAGCTCAAGCCCTAACTCCCTCAATTTCACTCTAAATTCCAACCAATTTCATGGCTAATCAGTGGAAAACATCATAAACGCGCGTAAATAAACCCAAGTAACTTACCTCAGTGATATCTCTTGTTTCTCCCTTGGAAAGACTTCCCTAAGCTCAAAAACCGGCCAACAATGGTGAAGAAAGGTCAAAAGTTTGCGAGGTTGGGATTATATAGGTTCGTCCTAGGGGTTTCCGTACCTGCGGTCCCCTAGTCGCATCTGCGACGCCGCATCTGCGAAAATCCCATCGGAGGTGCGGATTTCACTTGTGCCTTGAGATCACGCATCTGCGACCGAACCCTCGCACCTGCGGTCCCGTAGATGCGGCCCAATCTTCCGCTCCTGCACCTCCTTCTGCATCTGCGGTTGCTTCCCGCTTCCTCACTCATAAATCCTGATGTTATCCCTGAAGATCAATGGGTGCAACACTTTAAGGATTTTAACATTGCATCAAATGGAATCTTGACTACCACTGTTATCACAAAGCATCCGGTCACAATGGAGTTCTTTCTAGGATTGAAGTATAGAACCAAGCTGATAGGGTCTGATGTACCAAGAAAAGATCTTATTGTTGGATTCGACATTTACAAACAACTTAAAGATCAACTCCAGATCGAGGCTAACGGGATAGCTTTTACGAAGTAGTTCAAACCTTATTCTGAGATTCCAAGGCTATTCCTAATCACCAACGACGAACAAATCAAAGAGATTGAGAAAAATCTCATTGAGCATTCATGTGCTGGACCCACAAGGATTTCATGAAGAAATGGAAAAGACCGTTATGGAAAAACAAAGAGTTTTTAATCCAGCTCCCATTCAACAAGAATGAAAACATCAATCCAACAATATCCAGTCATTCAAGCATGAATCCAGATCATCTTCAGCTTGCAAAGACAGAATACGAAGAACTTTTAGAATTTGATCAAATAGAGCCATCAGATTCACAATGGGCATGCGAAGCATTTTAGGTCAACAAAAGAGCTGAGCGGACAAGAGGAAAACTCAGGTTAGTCATTAACTACCAGCCACTTAGCCATTTCCTCCAAGATGATAAATTTCATATCCCAATAAACTCACTATTTTCTCGCACTTAGCCAAGGCAAAATATTTTTCCAAGTTTGATTTAAAATCTGGATTTTGGCAATTGGGAATCCACCCTAAAGAAAGACCCAAAACGGGATTTTGCATCCCCGATCATCACTTCCAATGGAAAGTCATGCCATTCGGGTTGAAAACTTTACCCTCCTTATTCCAAAAACCCATGATAAAAATATTCCAGCCCATCCTCCATACCTCTTTAGTTAACGTTGATGACATCCTCTTATTTAGTGATACATTGGAGAAACATGTCAACTTGCTTCGTCATTTTGAGGAATTGGTAACACACTATGGGATCATGCTTTCAGCAAAAAATATGGTTCTTGCCCAAAAGGAGACTGATATTCTTGGAATGAATTTTGTCCAAGGTGAATACACTCCAGGACCACATTGTCACGACCCCAAATCTAAATTGGCCGTGATGGCGCCTTACGTGATACTAGGCTAGCCAATTTACTAAGCATAACATATGGGGCTTTTCATTTAATTCAATAACGCTATTTATCATAAAACTTTCCACTTTTAATATTTCACAAGTACGGATAATCAAAAGAAAACATCTAAACAATATCTCAAAACCCGGAGTCAACAGTGATGAGCAACTAAATGGAACACAAAATCTGACACGATTTCCTTAATACAACAAGTCTAAGAAATGTAAATAACGACAAAATAGGAAGGACAACGGTGGGGCTGCGAATGCCGTGCAACTACCTCACAGTCTCCGATTAATGCTCCACTGAGGATGAATCAAAACTCACTCGATCCTGGCACCTGAATCTGCACACAAGGTGCAGGGAGTAAAGTGAGTACGCCAACTCAGTAAGTAACAAATATAAATAAAGACATGAGTGCAGTGACGAGCTTCTAAAATCATGTAAATTCATATAATAAATATCAGTGGCAAAATATAAATCAAGTCAGGAATCTATGTTCCGAAAGTTTCATGAAACTCCAGTTTTCCCTTTTGAAATATCATATAAAACATTGGTTCAACATTTATTATGTAAAGGCTAAAATATAAAGAATAGGGAAAACAGTAGTTTCATAACAAATGAGCCCCTCGGGCACAATATTACTCACAACTAAGCCTCTCGGGCAAGCCTCTAAGTCACTCGTGACTCAGCTCTCGTCAATCAACACTCGCATTCAGGACTCACGCTCAATAGGTACCATATAATGACCATTGCAGCGTGCAACCCAATACATAAATGGTCAACTGCGCTCACTAGGGGTGTACAGACTCCGAAAGGGCTCCTACAGCCCAAGCGCTCTATCGCTGTGACGTGCAACCCGATCCATATATATATATAGTTGTAGCATGCAACCCGATCCATATCATATAATGGTGCGGCGTGCAACCCGATCTGTATATCCTCACAATCAGGCCCTCGGCCTCACTCAGTTATCAACCTTACCAGCCACTCGAGCGTTTCAGTAAAATCAGGGGACTCAGTCAAAAACAATTTTCAGTAAAATCAGGGGATTCATATGTTTAAAAAAGAGTAGTGAAACTGAATCAAACGGTAAATAGGAAAATCATGACTGAGGATATGCTTTCAAATCGAAACAGTGTGAGAATAATAGTAAAAATACCCCTGAGGGTCCAAACAGGTCGGCACAAGGCCCTCAACATGGCTTACAACCCAAAACATAGTAATAATCTCAAAAACACAAAATAACATATGATTTCCAGTCAAATACGCGTCTTAATATCCCCTAGGGGATGGACCAAGTCACTATCCCTACCAATTCACGCTGACACGTCCTTCACCTAGCATGCGCATCACCTCATTTATCAAAAGAATACGAAATACCGGGGTTTCATATGCTCAGGTATAGATTTACAATCGTTACTTACCTCAAAACTGGCCAAAATCCTAACCCGCGATGCCTTTGCTACTTGACTCGACCTCAACATGCCCTGAATCTATTCAAAAACAGATTTGTATCATCAAAATATGCCAAAGGAACAAAGCCAACTCGAAAATAATCAATTTACATAAACAATTCCGAAATTGGCCAAATTCGACCCCCAGACCCATGTATCGGTTTTCAATAAAAATCACGAAACCATAAATCCTTACACTCTCCCGAGTTCATACATACCAAATACATCAAAATCGGACCCCAAATGGCCCCTCAAATCCCCAATTTATGCTCTCCAATTTCAAGCCCTAGTCTCCAAATGTTGTTCCACTAAAACATGATTAAACAATGGAATAATTTCCATAAACACAAGATATAAGGTCCAAGTAGCTTACCTCACTGAACACACTTAATTCCCCCTTGAAATCGCAACCTCAAGCTCCAAAATCTATCAACAATGGAGGAAAATCACCAATTTGGTGAAGGCATCTATTTATAGGTTCTGCTCAGCGATCGCTGTATATGCGGCCCTTTCCTCACACTTACAGACCCACACATGCGGTCCCAGGTGCGCACCTGCGATATTTAACTTAAAGCCCAAGTTCTCCACTGTATTCCACCTACCGCACCCACGGGCTCACAGGTGCGGCCCATCTCCCGCATCTACGGTTCTTCTCCAACTTACAATTTCCGCACCCGCGGCCACCCGTCCGCATCTGCGTAATCACAGAGCAGCCTCACATCAGCAAACTCTAATGCCAAAATCTCATCCGTCAACCATCTGAACTCATCCTGAGGCCGTCGAGACCTCACCAAAAGGTACCAACAAGTCATATATGATCACCCGAACTTAGTAAAACCGATCTTAGTCGAACCCTCGGAACACCCAACATAACACCAAAACACCAAATCAATCTATAATTAAAGCCTAAGGATTTCTAAACTTTTCAAAATTCACCAACGATGCCGAACCCAATCAAAATAAGTCTGAATGACATGAAAATTTGCACACACGTTGCAAATGACTCCACATACCTATTCTAACTTCCAGAATTCCATTCCGACCCAGATAGCTAATTTTCCACTGCTGACCGGAAATCGCCAAAACTCAATTTCGCCAATTCAAGCCTAATTCTACTCAGGATCTCTGAATAACATTGTGAACACAGTCCCAAGTCCCAAATCACCTAATGAAGCTATCCGAGACACAAAAACCATATTTCGAGATCATTTTCCTATAAGTCAACATCCGGTTGACTTTTCCAACAAAATTTCCAACTTAAGAGACTAAGTATCTCATTCCACTCCACAACCACTCTGAACCCAAACCAATCAACCCAACGCAACATTAAAGAGCTGAAACATACAAGAATGAAGCAGAAACGGGGAAAACAGGGCTAAACTCTCGGAATGACCGGAAAAGTCGTGACACACATATATGTCAAGAACTACTCAAATTTCGAGATACCAGACTCACAATAAAGCAGATCCAACAGTTCTTGGGTATAGTAAATTATGTGAGAGATTTCATCCCAAATATCTCAACGTACATTTCTCCGCTCACAGAGATGCTGAAGAAAAATACTCCATCATGGGGAAAGATACAAGATCAAGCAGTCAGGGAAATAAATGAGATTTCTAAAAATGTCAAGTCCTTCTACATCCCTTCAGACGGTAAGACGATACTGCAAACTGATGCTAGCGATGAAATTTGCAGTGCCGTTCTATTTGAAGAAAAAGATGGCTAGAGAAAAATATGTGGATATGCCAGCGGAAAGTTCAAAGATGCCGAGTAACATTATCATTCCACTTTCAAGGAAATTCTTGTAGTAAAGAATGGAATCAATAAATTCAATTTTTTTCGTAATTCACAAAGAATTTCTAATAGAAATGGATATGAAGGCCTCCCAAAGATGATCCAGATAAATGCAAAAATTATTCCCAATCCTCAAATTCTAAGATGCGCCCAACTTGTCACGACCCCAAAACAAACCCGGCCGTGATGGCACCTATCGTGCAACTAGGCAAGCCTACACTTTTAAATGATTCAATTTTCTCATCACATCGTTTAAATATTAACCGTTTTCATTATAGAATCCGAAATAAAAGAGAAAGACAAAGCCCAAAATGCCGTAAAATACATCCCAACATCTGGTGTCACTAAGTCATGAGTCATACTACAACAAGGCCAAAATACATCAAGACAACATTTGTATGGGAAATAAGTAACAAAATACACAAAGGAAGATAGGGAAGGAGAAAGACGGGTCTGTGATCGCCAAGCAGCTACCTCTCCCTCTCCGATGATGAACCGTAGCAAACGATCAACCGGCACTATCGTGACCTAGGATATCTGGATCTGCACACAAGGTGCAGGGGGTAACATGAGTACACCAACTCAGTAAGTAACAAGCCCAAACTGTAGGCTGAGAGGTAGTGACAGATCAAACCTCAACATTTATAACATAATCAATGGACATAAATTTAGGCATGCTTTCAGTTAACTAGACAGCTCAAAGCGATAAGACAATTACAGTTCCGAACAGTTTAACATATATAAGTCAATGTATTTTACATGCCAATGCATCAACTGTATGAAATGCACAATGTGCTCCCACTCTCAAATACTCATTCACTCAGTACTGTATATGGCTCGCCTGGCCCAGGGAAGACCTATCCCATGAATATATACATGTCTGACAAAATTCACTAAGTACTGAGGAAGGCCAATCCAGCCCTATAGAGAAGATCCATCTCTAGATAATAATACACCTCACAACCACTCGGTACTGTATATGGCCCACACGGCCAGGGGAAGATTCATCCCACAATATAATATATAAACATATTTGACATCAGTCGCTCAGTACCGAGGAAGGCCATTCCAGCCCCATCGAGAAGATCCATCTCTAGATAGAAATACTTCGGACAAGATCCATGTCCATGATCCATCCCTCAATAATATCACTGCGCTCACTAGGGGTGTGTTATAGACTCCGGAGGGGCTCCTACGTCCCAAGCGCTATCATAAATGTCACTCAATATCAGGCTCTCGGCCTCACTCAGTATTCACTCTCTAGTCTCGCTCACACTGTCTCACAATGCATGGACTACACCGAATCAATGATATAATGTGAAAAAAAAACAATTTCCGAGACTGAGACATAATATGATATGCAATAACAAGACTGAGTAGATAATAACAATAAAACACATGAAATGACAACAATAAGCGACCACTTGGGTCTAAACAGTATCGACGCAAAGACTTAACATAATATCTAGCATGATTTCTAGCACGTTTGCATTAATCACATTGACAATAGTACGGATATCAACAATGAGGAATCACTAAAAGGTTCCATGGTATGAAACATGTCACATTTCTCACGGTGCACGCCCTCACGTCCATCACTTGGTATGTACGTCATCTAAATTTTAACCATATAACACATAGTTCGGGGTTTCGAACCCTCAGAACGAAGTTTGGAAGCGTTACTTAACTCAATCAAGCCAAAACTCTATTCCGCAATGCCTTTGCCACTCGACTCAGCCACAAATTGCCCCGAATCTAAAAAAAATAAGTATTATATCATTAATATATGCTAAAGGAACGAAACCCACATCAAAATTATCAAATTACATCACAAATCTTGAAATTGGTCAAACCCGGCCCCTGGGCCCACATCTCGAAATCCGACAATAATTACAAAACTGAAATCCTTATTCACTCAAGAGTCTATACATACCAAATTCATCAAAATCTGATCTCATATGACCCCTCATATCCCCAAATCAAACCTTCAAATTTCCATGCCCTAACCCCTCAATTTCATCCCTAATCTTAACAAATCTCATGCTTAATCAACTGGAAATTATCATAATCATGAGTATTAGGCTCAAGTAACTTACTTTACTGATAATCCTTGAATCTCTCCTCAAAAATCAATCCAAAAGCTCCAAACCCATCTTCAAAAATGGTGGAAATAAGCAAAATTCATAAAATGCAACTTATATAGGTTCTGCCAGGGATTCCGCACATGCGAACACTTTTCTCGCACCTGTGGACTCGCACTTGCGGTCCCAGGTGCGCATATGCGGAACTCACTTATGCCCAACATCGCACCTGCGGTTACCCCTTCGCACCTATGGGCTCGCAGGTGCGATCCTCTCTTCCGCACATGCGCTCAAAGCCCAGGACTCATTTCCTGCATGTGGTCCCTAATCCGCAGGTGCGATCACCCTAGAATAGCAGCACCAGCTGCATTTTTGCAAGTTCAAACTCTCTGATGGCCATCCGAAATCATCCCGAGCCCATCAAGGCCTCAACCAAATATACCAACACGTCATATATCATCATTTGAACTTATTCAAACCTTCGAAACACTCAAAATGACACTAAAACACCAAATTATCCTCGGATTCAAGCCTAAGAACTTCTAAACTTCAAAATTCCGCCAACGATGCAGAAATTTATCAAACTTCATCCGAATGACCTAAAATTTAGCACACACATCCCAAACGACCCTACGAACCTATTCCAACTTCCATAATTCCATTCCGATCCCAATATCTAATTTTCCACTGCCGACCGGAAATCGACAAAAATTAGTTTTCGTCAATTCAAGCCTAATTCTACCACGAACCTCCAAATAACATTCCGAACCCACTCCTAAGTCTAAAATCATCTAACGAATCTATCCAAACCATAACAACCAAATTACGAGATCATTTATCTACATGTCAACTTCCGGTTGACTTCTTTTTTTTTCAATTGAATATCCAACTTAAGAGACTAAGTATCTCATTCCTCTCCAACAAACACTCTGAACCCAAGCCAACCAAACCAACACAACATCATAGAGCTAAACAACATGTACAAAAGCAGAAATGGGGGAAACAGGGCTAAAACTCTCGGAACGACCGGTCGGGTCGTTACATTCTCCTCCTCTTAAACAAATGTTTGTCCTTGAACGTGCCAAGAGTTGTTCCAAAGCCATCAAATGGCCGGATAAACTTACCACAACGGGGGTGATCCCATGTCACCTTGTCTCGTAGATCTGATAACACCAAACGTTCGAAATTTCTTCATCCAACCTAACCCTTAAGCCTTAGAATCCAAATTTCCACATCCAAACTTATCTATAAGATCATAATCACGCATCCACACACTGTATATGTCTGAACAAGCTGTATCCAACCATATCCATAACTCAAGACGATATCACATGATATCCCACCTATCTCAAACACTCGTAGCGATAATTTCTAATCACAGCAGTTGCTCAAGCAACTCAATGCGGGTAATAAACCTATTATCAAAGAGAGACCCGTTATAAGACCTTCATATACTGACAATGATGAAGAGGACATGCAGAAAACCTTAATCATTCGTCGGATGAACAAGTGATGGAACTCCCCCTCTTCGACATAAAATATAGCAAAATTTCTAAGCCGGTCAGCATTAATATCCTCCCAAATATACCGCAACCAGATCTGGAAGTACCCATTCTAGGTCCAACGACCTCGTCTCATCTATCACAACCACTCTAGCGACATGATGTATCCACACATCCCAAGGCCACAACCCGTGCAAATCTGCGCACTAATATGCAACAAGCCAAGTGTACTCGAACATAGAAAATTTCTCTATTGAGAGGACCGTCCCGCAAGATCAACGGGTATCACAAACAACGCAATGCTAAAAAATATTCACACACCAGCTAACCAAAACACACGAATCCAACACGCAAGGATCATATACTCATCCGAGTTCCCAGTCTCCAAACCCTCAGAGCATACAAATCACCATATCTGATCTCAACTCCGTCGCCTGAATGTCTAATACTTATCCAATACACGATCACACCACGAGGAATACCCCTACAATATGTAGGTATTACAAGGCTGAATTTGAATACCCGCAGCCGACCAACAAGGATAGTGCTGTCTCACCAATGAGGTATCCATAAATCAAGACACACAGAATCTTCTAAAACTTATACCTTGATCGAGCCATACCTAAAAGTAACATCATCTATCTGATCATCTGAGATCGTTCGTGCTACCTAAGAATTCAGAATTTCTTATTCAAATCACAGCGAAGTCGAGCCCACTGCAAATAACAAATCCACCTGGGCCTCCAGACCTCTAATAGACACCACATATGACCGATGCACGCGGTCCACAATAGTAGTACCGCCCACAGGGGTGGATGCATAAACGGATGTAACTAAAGACTCACGGGGCATATCCAGAAAATGGGCAAAAACATATGATGAAACATATGAATATGAGGAACCGGGATCAAATAAAACTAAAGTGTCTCAGTGAAAGACTGAAACAATACTTGTGATCACGGCATCTGAGGCCATTGTATCTGGTCTGGTTGAAAGTGCATAAAATCGGGCCTGATCACCACCAGATCTACCTCCCCCTCTAAGGCAACCCCTAGCTGCCTAATCCCCACCCTCAGCTGCCTGGGAGGGTGATGAAGTGACTAGTGTCGAAACTGATAACTGACTCCTCTACTGAGATGGACCTATTGTAAGACGGGGACAAAACCTCTTCATATGACCCAGATCTCCACACTCAAAGAAACCTCTCTCGGCGAATGGCGGTGGGTACTGAAGGGAACCCATAGCACCGGGATAACTGGTGAAAGAACCTAGCATGGAAGAGACCTAGACTGACGGTGCTCTGGATGAACTGCGAACTGGAAGGGCACTAAATGATGAGTGGCCCTAAGGAGAACTACAGGGACCATGCCCCGATGGTGCACCATTATAAGCTGGGTGAGCTGGATGAGCTAGCCTAAATGGGCAGCCTCTGCTATGCCGAAGCTGACCTCTGGAGGGAACACTACCAAAGCTACTAGATCCACGAGACCTTTTGGCATCCCTCTCATCTTGCTCCTGGCGACGAACTGACTCAATCTCTCGGGCGATATCAACAACCGGCTCAAAAGTAGCGCCTGACACCCTCTCCCTGGTCATAAGAATCCCTGGTATGTGAGGCCATCCACGAACCTCCTGATCCTCTCCCTCTCTTTGGGAACCAACCAATAAGCATGACGAGCTAGCTCAAAAAATATCACTCATAATGCGTCACAGTCATCTCATCCTGACACAACTGCTCGAACTTCCTGCACATCTCCTCTCTGCGGGAATGTAGTACATACTTCTCTAGGAAGAGAGTGGAAAACTGCTGCCAGGTAAAGGGTGCTGCACCAACAGTCCTATGCCTCTCACAAGCCTCGCACGAAGTAAAAGCATCTCCTGAAAACTGGAAAGTGGTAAACGAGACCCCACTGGTCTCCAATATACCCGCTGTACTAAGGATCCTCCGACACTTGTCCAAGAAACCCTGAGCATCCTCACCCTAGGAACCACTGAAAATCGGAGGCTGAAGTCTACCAAACCTCTCCAATCTACGCTACTCATCATCAGGCATAACTGGAATCACATAGTCCTGAGCAGGTGCAACCGGCTGGACTAGAGGTGCCATTGGTATCTGAAGTCCCTGAATAACCTGATCAGGGGTACGAGCGGCGGAAGTCTGAGTGCCTCCCCTGGCCTGGGAAGTAGCTGCTGAAGTAGAAACAGCGAGCGCCTGAGAAAGACGGGTGCATGTGGTCAAAATCTGGGCCAAGGTTTCCTGAAGACCTGGAATTACAATAGGCAGTGCCGGTGCTGGGCTGGTCGAATATCTATAGCTGGGACCTAGTCCGGAATAACATGTGGGTCTATGGGTACTTCCCCGACTGCTGCGCGGGCTGCACCTCTACATCTACCATGGCCTCGACCCCTCGTGGGTCCAACGGGTGGCTGACCATCCTGACCGGTAGCACGTGCCCTCACCATCTGTGAGAAAATGAAACAACAGAAGTTTAGTTACCAGAATCGACAGATTCAGAGGGACAAGAATTCAAGAATGTGAGATTTTTCCTAAGGGTTATGCAGCCTCTCAAAGATAAGCACAGATGTCTCTGTACCGATACGCAAGACTCCACTAAACCTGCTAATGACTAGTGAGACCTATGTAACCTAGTCTCTGATACCAACTTGTCACACCCCCAAAACAAACCCGGCCGTGATGGCGCCTATCGTTGAACTAGGCAAGCCTACACTCTTAAGTAATTCAATTTTCTCATAACATCGTTGAAATATTAACCGTTTTCATTAGAGAATCCGAAATAAAAGATGAAGACAAAGCCCAAAATTCCGTAAAATACATCCCAACATCTGGTGTCATTAAGTCATGAGCAATACTACAACGGTGCCAAAATACATCAAGACAACATTTATCTGGGAAATAACTAACAAAATACACAAAGGAAGATAGGGAAGGAGAAATGAGGGTCTGTGATCGCCAAACAGCTACCTCACCCTCTCTGAAGATAAACCACAACAAACAATCAACTGGAACTATCGTGACCTGGGATACCTGGATCTGCAGACAAGGTTCAGAGGGTAACGTGAGTACACCAACTTAGTAAACAACAAGCCCAAATTGTGGGCTGAGAGGTAGTGACGGACTAAACCTCAACATTTATAACAGAATCAATGTATAGAAATTCAGGCATGCTTTTGAGTTAAGTAGACAGCTCAAAGTGATAATACAAGTACTGTTCCGAACAGTTTAACATATATAACTCAACGTATTTTATATGCCAATGCATCAACTGTATGAAATTCACAATGTGCTCCCACTATTAAATACTCGTCCACTCAGTACTGTATATGGCTCGCCTAGCCCAGGGAAGATCCATCCCATGAATATATACACGTCTGACAAAAATCACTCAGTATTGAGGAAGGTTAATCCAGCCCTATGGAGAAGATCCATCTCCAGATAATAATACACCTCACAACCACTCGGTATTGTTATGGCTCACATGGCCCAGGGAAGNAGAAGATCCATCTCCAAATACAAATACTTCGGACAAGATCCATGTCCAGGGAAGATCCATCCCTTAATAATATCAATGTGCTCACTGGGGGTGTGTTACAGAATCCGGAGGGGCTCCTACCGCCGAAGAGCTATCATAAGCCAGATCCAGGAATAAATCAATAAAACATGCTGCAGCGTGCAACCTGATCCCATAATTGTCACTCAATATCAGGCTCTCGGCCTCACTCAATCATCACTCTGCAGTCTCGGTCACACGGGCTCACAATGCATGCACTAGCCCGAATCAATGCTATAATGTGCAAAACAACAATTTCCGAGACTGAGACATGATATGATATGCAATAACAAGACTGAGTAGATAATAACAATGAAACACATGAAATGACAGCAATAATAGACCATTCACGTCTCAACAGTATCAGCGTGAAGCCTTAACATAATATCTAGCATGATTTCTAGCACGTTTTCATTAATCACATTGACAGTAGTATGGATATCAACAAGGAGGAATCACTAAACGGTGCCATGGGATGAACCATGTTACATTTCTCACGATGCACTCCCTCACGCCCATCACTTGGAATGTGCATCATCTAACCATATAACACATAGTTTGGGGTTTCGAACCCTCAGAACCAAGTTTGGAAGCGTTACTTACCTCAATCAAGCAAAAACTCTGCTCCGCAATGACCTTGCCGCTCGACTTGGCCTCAAATTGCCCTGAATCTAACCAAAATCAGTCTTATATCATTAATATATGCTAAAGGAACGAAGCCCACATCAAAATTATCAAATTACATTACAAATCTTGAAATTGGCTAAACCTGACCCCCGGGCCCACGTCTCGGAATCTGACAAAGATTATAAAACTGAATACCTTATTCACTCACGAGACTATAAATACCAAATTCATCAAAATATGATCTCATATGACCCCTCAAATCCCCAAATCAAACCTTCATACTTCCAAGCCCTAACCCCTCAATTTCATCCCTAATCTTAACAAATCTCATGCTTAATCAACTGGAAATTATCATAATCACGAGTATTAGGCTCAAGTAACTTACCTCACTGATAATCCTTGAATCTCTCCTCAATAATCACTCCAAAAGCTCCAAACCCATCTTCAAAAATGGTGGAAATAAACAAAATTCATGAAGTGCAACTCATACAAGTTCTGCCAGGGATTCCGCACCTGCGGATTCTTTCTTTTCTGACCGGTTAAGTACAAAATGGAACAGAGTCATATTGGTACAGGCTTACAAAAGAAAGGGGTATCATATTCATGTTGATTTTAAAGGGAAACTGTGCAGGACATACATGCTAAATAACCAAGAATGTAAACATGTTAACCACAGGTTGCACAACAGAACCAGAGATAGAAACAAACTAGAAACAGTATGAATTGAAGTAATAAAAGAAAAATATTGGTTTGGGAACTTGAATTGAAATCAGAACATAGTAGTAAATAAGAAAATAAACACAAAGTGTAGGGTAGGAGAGCACAATATTTAGCCTTGGCTTGCAGCCGGCTAACTGAGAACAGTAATAGGTAGCACAAAATGAGAGCAGAACGCTTTTAGTTGTGAGAGAGAGCTTTTGAACTAGTGTGTGTTCGTCTGTTTGGAAAATAAGAGGCCTAGTTATATATATATCTTTGAAAACAGTAGTAAATAAGGTGCAAACAAAAGTCAGGCAGTAATAAAAGAGATTCATAGTCAATCAGTGTTAGAATAGTATGGATACTTCCTTAATTAAGGGATTTAACTCTGAAACGGTAAGAAAAAAGTTACAAGTAAGGAAAGGAATCATGTATAGCAAACAAAGAAAGATTCATACATAGTAAGCACAGAGTAGGGAATTTGGGGCAGGTTTATTAAAGCACTAATGTAAGAATCAATTGATAATAATAAAGCAAGAAATTACTAAAATTCATAAAGATTATCACAGGAAATCAATTAAAGGAAATCAATCACAGTAAATTAGGGATTCAAAATTGGAGTAGTATGATTTAAGAATCGGCATAGGTTATACAAAGTAAACACATAATAGGAGAGAGTAAGAAACCCTAGTGATTAAAACAGGATAAAATCACACGGAATTAGGGGTTTACATAGGACAATGACATGAATCACTGAATAAGCATAATACAAGCAGGAAAGGCGAAGATTTAGAGGTATCGATAAACAATGAATAGAGATGAATCACAGATTAAACATGGTAATAGCAACCAGAAACCCTAAAAATAAATATGGGGTAAAACATCACAAAATCACAGAATAATCAAGAGAACAGAGTGAACCCAATAGAACAAATGAACACATCGTTGTAAACAAACTTAGAGCCATAGGTGAAAGCTAAGACTTTGGGTTTTCTTAACGAAATAACTCATACATGGAAAGGGGAAGCTTAACCATGACGAAAGTCACACAATAATACTTAAAATTTGAAAGGTAATCGTTTATGAAAAAGGGGTTTGAAACCCTAGTTTGAAGACGAAGAGTCACTTCATAAAAATCGGAAAACCCTTTTGAAAACACTAAAAATAGCTCGGAATAAACCATGATATGTTGTAGATCTATGAAAATCAGAGACTGGTAGTTAGGGTTTCATAGAGACAACCCAAAGAGAAGGAGAATCGCCTAAAAAACTACGGGTTCTAGCCAGAAATGAAGAAATCTTACTCGGACGGTCGGAGACGGCATGAAAAGCCATAAGTGGGAGTTGGATCGCTCCAGGTTCCCTTGAGGGCCTTCATCAGTGACACGAATGTGAAAGGCGGAGCCTTAGGGTCGAGGAGGGGTTAGAACCCCATGGTTTCCGGCAAGGGAGGTG
>ML367200.1:0-16928 GCA_005239505.1 Nicotiana paniculata | reverse complement strand
GAAACACTTAAACTCGTCAAAACTCGGATTTGACCGAACCTGGGACCCCGGGCGTTTGGGCTCAAACGCACCCCTAAGGCCAGGGCAGGCCTGCCATTTGGTCCCTAACGCCCCCTAACGCCAGGGGCTGCCTGGCCATATGGGGCAAACGCCCCCTAACGCCAGGGGCTGCCTGGCCATATGGGGCAAACGCCCCCCTAACGCCAGGGGCTTCCTGGCTTTAGGGGGCAAACGCCCGGCTATCGCCCGGGTGTCTCCTTTTGCGTATTTTCGACGTATTTGCATCCCTTTAGCTCTGTTTCCTTCTCCAATTCACCTACACATGAATTAAACTCCATTAAGCACATAAAAAGTGTATTTTTATCATTAACGCACATCAAATGTAAGGTATTTTACATGTTAAACTATGCATTCTCGCCTCGCATCACATGAACTCATCCTTCTTCTTAACGAACAACACCGGTGCACCCAAGGTGACACACTAGGCCGAATGAACCCCTTATCCAGGAGCTCCTGAAGCTTCTCCTTCAATTCCTT
Source organism: Nicotiana paniculata (assembly GCA_005239505.1). Classification (NCBI taxonomy): domain Eukaryota; kingdom Viridiplantae; phylum Streptophyta; class Magnoliopsida; order Solanales; family Solanaceae; genus Nicotiana; species Nicotiana paniculata. The sequence goes on along the minus strand of ML367200.1, from coordinate 16,391 downwards.
TAGCTCCGCTGGCACCATACGATATGGTGGAATAGAAATAGGCTAAGTGCCTGGCACCAGGTCAATACCAATATCAATATCCCTGTCAGGTGGCATGCCTGGCAGGTCTGCAGGAAACACATCCGGAAAATCACGGACCACAGGAACTGAATCAATAGCGGGAGTCTCACCATCGACATCCCTCACAACGGCCAAATAAGATAAACACCCCTTTTTAACCATGCGTCGAGCCTTCAGGTAAGAAATCACCCTGCTAGGCATATACTCGGAAGAACCTCTCCACTCAACCCTCGGACACCCTGGCATAGCTAATGTCACGGTCTTAGCGTGGCAATCAAGAACAGCATGGCACGGAGATAACAATCCATGCCCAATATCACGTCAAAATCGACCATGCTGAGTAACAGTAGGTCCACTCGGGTCTCCAAAACCCCAATAGATATAACGCACGACCGATACACGTGGTTCACAACAACAGTATCGCCCACCGGAGTCGACACATGAACAGAGGTGACCAGAGACTCACAGGGCGCATCCGGAAAATCGGCAAAATAAGAAGAAACATAGGAATATGTGGAGCCAGGGTCAAATAAAGCCAACGCATCACGGCAACAGACTGAAACAATACCTGCAATCACGGCATCTGAGGCCATATCATCCGGCCTGGCTGGAAATGCATACATACGAGCCTGACCTCCCCCTGCTCGACCTCCCCCTCTGGGGAGGCCTCTGGATGACTGACCACCACCCCTGGCTGCTTGGGCGGGCGGTGAAGTGACTGGAGCTGAAGTTGTAGGCTGGCCCCTCTGCTGAGAAGATCCACCGGAACAGCGGGAACACTGCCTCCACCCGTGCCCGAACTCTCCGCACTCAAACAACTACCTGGAGCTGGAGGCGGGGACTGATAGAAACCCCTAGCACCTTCACGGCCACTGGAAGACTCTTGAATAGATGAACCCTGAACTGGAGGTGCTCGAGCTGCACTCTGAGCTGGGAGGGCACCAAATAAAGTACGGCCTGACTGAGAACCACGGGGACCCTGCCCCGAAGATGCACCACTATAAGCTGGGCGGCCTGAATGAGGAGTCCTGATGGACGACCCCTACCCTGCTCAAACTATCCCCTGAAGGGAGCACCATTGGAACTGCCCGAACAACGAGGCCTCTTGGCCTCCCTCTCCTTCCACTCCTGGCGGCGAAAAGACTCAATATCTCGGGCTATGTCCACAACTTGCTCGAATGAAGCACCTGATACTCTCTCTCGAGTCATAAACAACTGAAGCTGATAAGAAAGACCATCTACGAACCTCATCACTCTCTCCCTATCAGTAAGGATTATCTCAGAAGCATGCCTAGCCAACTCGGAAAATCTCATCTCGTACTGAGTGACTGATAACTCTCCCTGGCGCAGCTGCTCAGACTGCCTACGTTGCTCCTCTCTATGGGACTGAGGAACATACTTCTCCAAAAAGATCATGGAGAACTGCTGCCAGGTAAGAGGTGCTGAACCAACCGGTCTACGCCTCTCGAAAGACTCCCACCAAGTAAAGGCAGCACCCGCAAACTGAAAGGTAACAAACGAGACCCCACTGGTCTCCAGAATACCCGCGGTGCGCAGTATCCTCTGGCACCTATCTAGAAATCCCTGGGCATCCTCGCCCTCTGTACCGCTGAAAGTCGGAGGCTGAAGTCTGCTGAACCTCACCAACCTGCGCTGCTTGTCCTCAGACATAGCAGGGACCACATAATCCTGAACCGGAGCAGCTGGCTGAGCTGGGGCTGCTCCCGGTGCCTGAATACCCTGTGCAGCCTGCTCAGGTGCCCGGGCAGCTGGAGTCTGATTGCCTCCCCCTGCCTGAGCTATGGTGGCAGAAGAAGACATGGCAACGGCCTGAGCCAAACCGGTGCATACTGACAATATCTGAGACAAGGCCTCATGAAGACCCGGAATAACCATAGGCATTGCTGGTGACTGAGCCTGTCCCGCTGGGACACCATCAGCGGGAACCTGATCATGATCAATAGGGGGATCCTGAGGTACCGCCTCGGCTGCTGCGCGGGTTGGCTCCCTACCTCTACCATGGCCTCGACCGCGGCCTCGACCTCTCGCTGGTCTAGCCGGTGACTGGTCACTCTGATCGGTATGGCATGTCCTTACCATCTGTGAGAGAATGAAACAACATAAGTTCAGATTTCAGGAATCAATAGATCAGCACGAAAGACTTCAAGAAATATAAATGTTTCCTAAAAGTTCGGCAGCCTCTCGAAGATAAGTACACACGTTTCCGTACCGATCCACAAGACTCTACTAAACCTGTTCACGACCGTCGAGTCCTATGTAACCTAGGGCTTTGATACCAAACTTTCACGACCCCAAATCCTAATCGGTCGTGTTGGCGCCTATCATGGAACTTGGCTAGCCGACTACCGCGTGTTCACATTTCNATCTGCTCCTGAATCTGCACACAGAGGTGCAGGGAGTAATGTGAGTACGCCAACTCAGTAGTAATGAAAATAAATCAAGTCTAAGTAGCAAGGAATCACATAAAAATCAATGTCATCAAGTCGCAATATACACAGCCTTACTTTTCAATAGTATACATAGATATACGAAATCGTCAAGCCTTAGAAATCAACTTCACGAAAGTCCTTAAAACAATGCACATTTTTAACAACTTCAAAACAAGTATTTGGTATGCAAATGAATGTAGTAAAATCATAAGTAGCCCCTCGGGCAAAACATGTTTCATAATCAGCCCCTCGGGCATGCCTCACAATCCCTCAGCACCTCACAATCACTCAGCACCTCACAGCCACTCATGCCTCCCAATCACTCAATCACTCGCACTCGGTGCGCTCACTGGGGGTGTGTACAGACTCCGGAGGGGCTCCTTCAGCCCAAGCGCTAATATCACTCAGCACCTCACCATCACTCTTGGCCCTCGGCCACACTCGGTGGAACCACTCGAAAAGCCCCTCGGGCGAAGTAATAGAACGGGGTACTCGACCCGAAAACATCATTTTAATGCTCATGTAGTGTAAATCAGGCTGAGTTTCAAATAAAACAGTATGCACAATGATGCTGAGTAAAATCATCAACATGTAGTGAGGAAAACAGCAGTAAAACGCCCTCAAAAGGGTCTAAACAGATCGGCAAGAGGCCCCAAACACGGCTTACAACCCAAATATTTCACAAATCTTTAGAACATAATTTAACATAAGATTTTGAGAAATATGCAACTCATTAGTTGCCGCGGATAGGACCTAGTCCAATCCAAAAATCAGTATGCGCCACATATTCGTCATCCGACATGTGCGCCATTCCAAATTCAATGAGAAAATAATGCAGTCCGTGGTTCCATACCTTCAGGACAAGATTTAAGACCATTACTTACCTTTACTGAGCCGCGACACTACTACGCTACGCCTTTTCCCCTCAAATTGGCTCCTGATTGCTCCGAATCTAGCCAAACCAGTTCAACATCATTAATATATACTCAAGGAACACAACCCAATCGAAAATTATCAATTTAATCAAAAATCTCAAAATTCGTCCAAACCCGAGCCATGAGCCCCGCGCCCACATCTCGGAATTCAATAATTTTTGCATCATTAGAAACCTCATCCTCTCATGATTCTATACATACCAAGAACACCAAAATCGGACCACAATTTCCATTCCAAACCCTCAAAAGAAATCCCAATTCTTTCCTCCCATTTTTTCCAACTTTCTCCTACCCAAATCCTTAAATTTCAAGCCTAATCTTAACAAAATAGCATAGGAACGGGATTAACAACCAAATAACTTACCTTTGCTGAAGAACTTTGAAATCCTCTCTCAAAACCACCTTCAATGGACTCCTCCCGCATGCAAATTGATGAAAACTAATAAATTTGGCGGAGGGGTCTTTTTTATACAGTTCTGCATAGTCATTTCCGCACATGCGGACAATTGGCCGCACGTGCGGACCCGCACCTGCGGTTCCAGGGTGCGCACATGCGGAACTCACTTAACTGGCCCATTCTCGCGCCTACGACCAACATTCTGCACCTGCGACATCGCAGGTGCGACAAAAATCCTCGCACCTGCGGACTTCTGCTATACAGGAAAAACTCGCACCTGCGACCTCCCCTTCTGCTCCTGCGTAATCGCACTTGCGACTCCCCTTCCACAGGTGCAAAAACACCAGCAAACCAGCACAGTAGATTTTCCAAAAATCACTCCAACTCCCCGTCAACCATCCTAAACACACCCGAGGCCCTCGGGACCTCAACCAAACATACCAACATATCCCATAACATCATTCAAACTTAGTCGAGCCTTTGAAACACCAAAAACAACACGAAAATACCAAATTTACATCAAATTCAAGCCTAAAAATTTTGAAACTTCTAAATTCGCCAACTACGTCGAAACCAACCAAAACACCTCCGATTAACCTGAAACTTTGCAGACATATCCAAAATGACATTACGAAACTGTTCCAACTTTTGGAATTCCATTCCGACCTCGATATCCTATTTTCCATTGCCGACCGGAAATCGCCAAAAACTAACTTCCGCCAATTCAAGCCTAATTCTACATCGGGCATCAAAACTTCATTCCGAACACACTCCTAAGTCCCAAATCACCTAAAGAAGCTATCCGAGCCATAAAATACGCATTCCGAGGTCATTTACCAATAAGTCAACTCTCAGTTGACTTTCTCAACTATTAGGCTACTTTAAAAGGCGAAATGCCTAAACTCTCACTATGACTACTCCGGACCCAAACCAACTGATCCAATACATCAAAAATAAGATAGTGATACATAACAAATGCAGAAATAGGGGAAATGGGTTAAATCTCACGGAATGACCGGTCGGGTCGTTACATTTCCACCCCAATTACCTTGATTATTTCCTCCCTAATTGCCTTGGTTACCTTGATTACTTCCATAAATTGTTAAACGAGGAGGAGGATAGACGCATTGTGCTGGGTGAGTTGGAGCACTCCGAGAGTCGGCAGGATTTTGGGTATTGTAGGCGGATTAGAGGAGGTGGAAGGGGTGATGCGTAAGATGTGCAGGGGCAGAGCAACGGGTCCAGACAAAATCCCGGTGAAATTATGGAAGAGCGCGGGGAGGGCAGGTTTGGAATAGCTCACTGGGTTTTTTAATGTTATTTTTAAGACAAAGAAGATGCCCGAAGAATGGAGGTGGAGTACGATGGTTCCGCTTTACAAGAACAAGGGTGATATCCAAAATTGCAACAATTATAGGGTGTCAAGTTGTTGAGTCACACTATAAAGGTTTGGGAGAGGGTGGTGGAGGCCAGGGTGAGGAGGTGGGTGTCTATTTCTGAGAATCAGTTTGGATTCATGCCGGGGCGTTCGACTACGGAAGTGATTCATTTGGTAAGGATATTAGTGGAGCAGTACAGGGAGAGGAAGAAGAATTTGCATATGGTGTTTACTGCCCTTGAGAAAGCATACGATAAAGTTTCGATGGAGGTGTTTGGAGGTTAGCGGTGTTCCGATAGCGTACATTAGGGTGATTAAGGATATGTATGATGATGCTAAGACTCGAGTGAGGGCTGTGGGTGGTGACGCGGAGCATTTCCCTATGGTGATGTGATTGCACCAGGGATCGGCTCTTAGCCTATTTTTATTTTCCTTGGCGATGGATGTATTGTCACGTCATATCCAAGGGGAGGTGCCTTGGTGCATGCTATTTGCCAATGATATAGTGTTGATTGACGAGACACGTAGTGGAGTTAACGCGAGGTTGGAGGTTTGGAAACAGACCTTGGAGTCTAAAGGTTTCAAACTGAGTAGAACCAATACATAGTACTTGGAGTGCAAGTTCAGTGACGGGACCCATGATGCAAACGTAGAGGTTAAGCTTGATGCTCAAGTTATCCCTAAGAGAGCAAGTTTTAAGTATCTCGGGTCTATTATCCTAAGGAAATGGGGAGATTGACGAAGATGTCGCGCATCTTATCAGAGCGGGATGTATGAAGTGGAGGCTCACTTCCGGTGTTTTGTGTGATAGGAATGTGCCGCTAATACTTAAGGGCAAATTTTATTGAGTGGTGGTTCGACCAGCTATGTTGTATGGGGCTGAGTGTTGGCTAGTCAAGAACTCCCACGTGTAGAATATGAGAGTAGCAGAGATGAGTATGTTGAGATGGATGCGTGGGTGTACCAGGAGAGATAGGATTAAGAATGAAGCTATCCGGGACAGAGTGGGAGTAGCCTCCGTGGAGGACAAGATGCGGGAGTCGATGCTGAGATGGTTTGTACATGTTAAGAAAAGAAACATTGATGCTCCTGTTAGGAGGTGTGAGAGGTTGGCCATGGAGAGTTTGATAAGAGGTCGTGGTAGGCCTAAAAAGTACTGGGGAGAGGTGATTAGGCAGGACATGGTGCTTCTTCATCTCACTGAGGACACGACCCTTGATAGGACGGTGTGGAGGTCGAGGATTAAGGTAGAAGGTTACTAGGTAGTTTATAGTTTTTCGCCGATAGTCTTAGTAGCATGCATGTCCCTTCATATTCTTATATTTTTATTATGTTATGTGGTTTGTTTCGCCTCAGGTATTGTATTCCCTGTTGCTATTATTTGGTACTACTTATCCTTTATCTCTCTCTTTTTCTTTTCTCTTCCATCTTTCTTCCTTCCTTGCTTTCCTCTTCTTCTTCTTGCTCTTCCTGAGCTGAGGGTCTATTAAAAGCAGCCTCTCTACCTGCATTAGGTAGGGGTAAGGTCTACGCACAGACTACCCTCCCCAAACCCCACCTATTGGGATCAAACTGGGTTTGTTGTTGTTGTTGTTGCCACCCCAATTTCCTTGGTTACCTTGATTAACCAAATTTCTTTGATTATTATTGTTCCCCCAATTGCCTTGGTTGTTGTTGTTGCCACCACTCCAATTTCCTTGGTGGCCTTGGTTGTTCCAATTTCCTTGGTTGCCTTGTGATCTCCATTGTTGTTGATTTGGAGCATTGCTTCTTTGACCTTGATAATTGTTGAAATATCAAACCTCTTCATCTTGCTCATCATATGTATCATCTTGATTATACCCACTATTACTTTGCTCAAATTTTTCTAGATGGTTTTGTACTTGTTGACCTTGTTGTCGTCTCTCGTTCACCATCATGTTCACCCCTTCCATAGCATTCATTGGCTTCAGCCCTTGAACATGTTGAAGCTGAGCCTTGGCCAATTTCTTCATTGTGGTTGTCAACTCCGTAATAGCTCGTCTGTGATCATGTAGCTCCTTGTGTAGATGAATGACATTTGGGTAACCTTGAGGAACATTGGCCCTGCTTTTCCACGCCGAGGAGGTATCCTCCATCTCATCCAGAATTTCACAAGCTTCAAAATAAGGCGTGGTCATGAAGTTACCCCTGGCGAGTTGATTTACCACACACCAATTTGTTGTGTTGATCTCCCTGTAGAAGGTTTGTTAGATCATGACCTTGGTCATATCATTGCTCGGGCATTCTTTGACCATGGTACGATATCTTTCCTAAATCTCGTCTCTTGCTTGAAAGCTAGAATATTATCCCTTAGTGTAGCCATGTGCCCCGGAGAGAAGAATTTGGCAATGAACTTTTCGGCCAACTCATCCCACATGTGGATGGAATGATTGGGAAATCTCTCTAACCAGTCCAAAGCCATTCCCCGTATAGAAAAGGGAAATTGCCTCAAACCCAACGAATCCTCGGAAACATTTGTTTGCTTGCTTACTCAACAAGTATCGACGAACCCATTGAGATACTTGTAGGCATTTTGGTGTGGAGCTCCGGTAAAGAAATCCCGCTGCTCAAGTAGGTTAATCTTCACGTTGGTTATTTGGAAGTTGTCCGCCCTAATACGGGGCTGAACTATAGCACTAGCATACACCCGGCGTGCCGCTCTTGGTGGAGGTGGGGGAGGGTTTGGGATACTATCATGAGGCAGTCGGCCTCGCCTGTTTACTTGAGGTTCAGGATGAGTCTCATCTCCTTGATCATCATCTACCTCCTCCCCTAATGGTAAATTTCTGAGGGGCTCGTTGTTTAGAGCCATTTCGTACCTAAAAGCAATTCAGAAATAAAATTAGTGACTCGGAAGGAAAGAAAGACAAAGCACACAAAAACCTAAATCTATAGCTAAATTCGTTTAACTCCCCAGCAATGTCGCCAAAAATTGGTCTCGGCCAAACCCATACAACAATTAAGTAGCGAGGCGGTCGATGCAATAATAACCCCAACGAAGGTGAGGATCGAATCCACATGGAGTTATAATATGGGATTAGGTGTATATCTAGTTTGATTGTATGTTTTGGCTCAAATTACACTTCCACGATGTTGATTGATGTTCTACTTCTACTTTGTTCTACTGTATGCAAGTATAAACTAAGGGACAATATTTTTGGTTTTGAGTTGTTTTTCAATTGATAAAAGGGTCTAGGGTCGTGACTTCTACCTATATGGTTATCTAATGGGTTGTAAACTCCAGGACAAGTTTGATTAGTCGGGGTCGTAATATAGCAATCACACCCTGGTACTCACTTTATACCTCTCGGTAGTTTGAGTAATTTTTCCAAATTTGGCTTTCTCAAGTCCAAATGGGTATTTGCACAATACAAGTGATATTAGCTCAAGTCGGGTATTACTATCTCTAGTTTCAACCCTTTAATTGAGGCTATCAATTTCTTGAGTTCACCCCAATTCCTTGTTGGCCAAATTTTCCTAGACTTAGTCCCTCTTTCTCAAGTATAGACTAAGTCAATTAGGCATGAATCAATGTTTGCAACCATTAATTCTTGAGTTCTAGCAAGAACTAGGCTAAATATCACTAACCCAATCACAAACAAGCCCTAAATTAAACATCCATCAAATACCCACACTAGGATTGGGTCACAACCCTAGCTAAAAATTTAGCTACTCATGAAAAATACATAAATTAAAGAATAAATAAAGATAGAATACATAATATTTTATTATGGGATGAAAATCTAGTGTTTGGAGATAAATCTAGTACAAAATTACTAAAAGCAGTAAAAGAAAATGGAACAGGTGCTCTTACAAAACAAAACTTAACCTAAAAATGATAAAAAGTCCTATTTATACTAAGCTAAAAATATTTTACAAAAATACCTTGTGCGGCCGCATAATTATGAGTGCGCCGCACAGATGGCTTGAGATGGGATCTGGACATTTTTCTGCGGACCGCACAAAAGTGAGTGCGGCTGCACCTTTGGCTTCTGCAGCCGCGCCAAAATCGTGCGGACCGCATATCTTCACTTGGTATTCTATGAATCTCTTCTTGTGCAGTCTGCGCAATAGTGATTGCGGCCGCACACTGGCTTCTACAGCCGCACAAAATCGTGCGGTTCACACAGGTTCAACCCGAGGTTCCCTAAATCTACTCCTTTGTGGTCCGCATAATAGTGAATGCGACCGCACACTGACTTCTATGGCTGCACAATACTTGTGAGGTCCGCACAACTTTAGTTCTCAATTCCCAAGTCTTTGAACCTCTATTCTACGACCGCACTAGAAAATGCGGTCCGCACACTCTGAAGCTGAATTTGACAGGGTTCCTTCATTGTTTGCGGCCGCACACAGAATTTTGCGGTCCGCACTTTAAGCACTTTTGCCCTGTTTTTCTCCTTGTCTAATTTTGACTCCTTTTTTAGTTGATTTTCACTTTTTGGCTTGTTTCCCAATATTTGTGCAAGAAAGCTCATTTCATTAGTTCTCGGGATATCTTTAAGAATTTTCGAGCTAAAACTCAAGTAAAAGAGGGCAAATAAGCGGTCAAAATCCCTACTTATCAATCGATCGGGGACCGATGAAGTTTTCTCGACTTTAAAGTCGGAACTGATGACACATCCCCGGGAACACTCTTCTCAGGGCGTGGCTCCGCCATTTTTTCTCGCCGGCCGGCCGAGACGAGGAAGCGGTTTCTTTTTGTGGAACAGTCTTTGACGTCTTGGCCATTTGGTTTTTTAGGTCAAAGAAGAATAGAGATGGTAATATTTGGTGTTTTAGAAAGGAACAAACAATAGAACTCAAAGACCTGAAGAAAGGAAGCTTGAAGAATGCAAAGAATTTGAAGATTAGAGTAGAACAGATGGAAAATAAAGTTTGAAAGAATGGAAAAGGAGCCTATTTATTGGTTTCACGGCAACGGTTCAAAGTTGGTAGTGGCCGACCATCGACTGACGCACATTAAATGCCTAGGGAACTCTATCGATGGGACGTTTCGTTCACCTATGTCGCTTGCATCATGGTGATGATGTCATGACAAATTGGGGTGAAGTTCGAAGATTCAATTTGTTTCTTTTCATTACATTCAAAAAAACGAGGGGACTATCTGTATACAATCAAATCAGGCTCACCTGATTTTATTTGATTAATCGAGACCAGGATGGTAGGCCGATGATCGATCCCGTGTTATATCAGATCGAGACATGAAGGTGGGGTACCAAGCTCGGGATTCGAAGTACCAATCGAGATCAAGACTACCCAGGATCGAGGCCAAACGGAATAGACATCGAGCGAGACAGAAGAAAGCCTATTAACGGAAAGCCGAGATATATCTATGACCGGGCAAGGATCGTGGCGGAAATCTCGGCACGAATCAAATCAAAACAGTTATTTAGCCAATCATGAGATTTCCTTCTGTATTTAGAATTGTACCATAAGTAGAATTTCTCTACTATATAAAAGAGTTCTAATCATTTGTAATCATCTAATTCGCGCATAACAAAGCAGTAATATACATTTTTCTCCCTTAAGCTCTCTTGTTCTTCAGTTAAGTTCATCACTTTCAATTACATATATCCATTTGGTTCGAGGGCGATCAAGTTCGAGGGTCAAACTGCATTTTATACCGGGTTGCTTTAATTTCATAGTCAATTTCTAGCATTAATTCTTATATTTATTAATTTGTACCAAGTGAAATCATGTATCCTTAAATCACTTATAAATTTAATTTTTATCCGATTTAAAGGGTAAAAGTATAATTTACGTATACCGATTAAGAAAATATACAATGAATCTGACATGTTATATGTGTAAAGATCCCTTCTCTCTCTTTTAGAAACAACTCCAAATAGAGGTGTTCATGGTTCGATTTGGATTGGTTTTTTCCTAAAAAGAACCAAATCAAGTAATTTCTTTTTTCAAATATTGGAACCAAACCAAAACCAATTAAGTCGATTTTTTATTGATTCGACTTATGTTAGTTTTTGCAGTTTTTTTTTGTTTTTCCGATTATTTATAAGTTTTTTCTTAAATATGAGATATGGACTACTAAACACATACTATGGCGATTATATTTTCAATGTAACGCTATCAAACCAATTGCTCTTTGTGAAATCTATTATTTACCAAGATATATTGAAGATAATTGAATCAAATTGTGATGAATAATGTAAGGATTAAATTAAAACTATTATAGATTATTTTTAACATGAAATGGATTCTTGTACTTAGCAAAAGAAACTACCAATCAAACTAGAATGTAAAGACAAAGAATTAGATTATTGTAATAGCAAAAAACTAGACTAAAAGTACAAATACTTTTAAGAAATTTTACATAAATATACATATATATGTGTAATAGTAAATTTTAAATAGCTACTTCTATATTCAGTTTGGTTCGATTTTTACGATTTTTTTATTAAATCAAATCAAATTAAATTTGATCGGTTTTTAAAATTCAAAACTAAAACTAAACCAAATTAAAAACTACATCAGTTTTTTTATCGATTTAATTCGGATTTTTGAATTTTTATGAACATCCTAACTGCAAAACAAGTACTCCTATAACTACTCAAACATTCTACCTCTATAGTTTCATCCGTAGATGGAACATTAAAAAAATAGTGATTTCAATATCTATATAGCTGCTCAAACTCGTTGCTCCTTAGTAGTACCACTATTTACATTTTTTTTTTATTAAAGCTAATTCTTACGAAATTATTGTTAATGCTGAAGAGGGACTAGTCATTTATTATTTGTTTATTGGTACGCGTTTGTCGATCTCAATAGGATTGATATACCCGTGAATAATTAAAATAGATTTATAGACTATGCGAATAGGTTCATTTTAGAATTTAAAATATTTCTATAGTTTCTGTACATATTTATTCTATGTCATAGGGTTTAAATTACATGCTCTAAATTTTAAAATGTAATCTTCCGTGATATTTAGATTGCCATTTTGTATTTTTTTCTAACAATTAATATTTCAACACTTTAATATATTCTTCAGCTATAATTTCTACTATACAATATATGTTTACGTGTTGTAGATTTATCACTTACTCTCTCTATTTCAGTTTAGATGATATATTTTGCTTACTGAGAATCAATCTGACTAAAATTTGAAGTCAAAGTGAATTAATTCAACTTAGTATTTTAAATTAAGATTTAAATATTCAAAAATTATACGAAAAATATTACTATAAATTATAATTTTCTTATATCAATATGATTAAAATGTAGATTTTAAATTATTGGTCAAAATTCATAGTGTAATATAACTTTCAACAAGCGAAATATCATCTAAAATCGAAATAGAGGGGTAGTTTTTAACTACTAATCGCCTCCTGAAGTCTTCTATAAAGGCTTTACATTGTTTTCGAGGGGGGATTTGTATCTATACCCGTTTTTTGGGTCACGTTTTAATTTATACCTGTTTTGTAAAAAAAATTACAAGCGTACCCACTTTTCGCCTAAACTTCAGGCATACATGCCTGAAGTAGCAAAGACAATCACGGAAACTTCAGCATTCTAGTAGACGGTTGAACTTAAGCATTCTATTAGCTGAACTTTTATTCTCTATTTGTTGAACTTCAGCATGTTTTAGCTTAAGTTTTTTCCCGGATTCAATAGTTTTGTCGTAAAGCTTTTTTAAAAATTTCAGCAGAAGATGTTGAAGTTATTTAGTTCATTTGTAAAAACTTCAGCACTAAATAAGCTGAAGTTTTATTCTGGATTCATTAGTTTTGTCGTAAAGCTTTTTTAAAAATTTCAGCAGAAGATGTTGAAGTTATTTAGTTCATTTGTAAAAACTTCAGCACTAAATAAGCTGAAGTTTTATTCTGGATTCATTAGTTTTGTCGTAAAGCTTTTTTAAAAATTTCAGCAGAAGATGTTGAAGTTATTTAGTTCATTTGTAAAAACTTCAGCACTAAATAAGCTGAAGTTTTATTCTGGATTCATTAGTTTTGTCGTAAAGCTTTTTCAGAAAACTTCAGCAGAAGATGCTGAAGTAATTTAATTCATTTGTAAAAATTTCAGCACTAAATAAGCTGATATTTGCTGAACTTCAGCATGTTTTAGTTGAAACTTTGTTATGTTTAGGATGAACTTCAGGGCTGAAGTTTGTTTTGTTTTTGATGAACTTCAGCATTCTAGGAGCTGAAACTTTTGTTTATATTTGCTGAACTTCAGCATTCTTATCCAAAAATGGTGCATGAAGTTTTGTTAATTTGAGTAACATGAAAATAGATTGGATTGCACTATGGTTATTTCGATAAGAAAAATGTAGTGACCAATAGCATATTAGCATATGACGTTGAAGCTTGACAAGACAAAGAAATAAAAGAAAAAGAACAAAGATATGGATTCCCATTTTTTATTTTTATTTTTACGAGAGAATTGTTGCTTAGAAATATAGCAGCAAACGTTAATCTTCAGCAGAAAGTCCATCCCTATGAACTGAAGTTTCATAGCAGCATCAACAGCGGCAGAAGAAAGAAAGAAGAAGAAGAAGAAGAAAACGAAGGAGGAGAAGGAGAAGGAGAAAGGGGGTTGAAGTTTTTTTAAAAGTGGGTACAAGTTAAAACTTTTTAAAAAAATGGGCATAGGTTAAATGGAGGCGACCAAATAGGACGTCCCGTGCAATTTTTACGTTTTCGACGCGCATTGCATTTTCTTTGTATTTTAAGAGCCCGTTTGGACATAATTTTATTTTTCTCCAAAAAAATTTTACTTTTTTTCGAAATCAGCATTTGTTCATAGGATTATCAATTTTCACTTGAAGTTGCATTTTGAAAATTTTCGAAAATTTGAAAAACTCCAAAAAACTGTTTTTCAACATTTCACTCAAATCACTCGCAAAACTTCAAAAACAACCTAAACTGAATTTTATATCTAAACACAACTTCAAATTTCAAATACCATTTTCACTTGAAAAAAAATTTCACCATTTTATAGAATTTTACAATTCTTATTTCCAAACGCCTACTAAGTCTCTCCTCACAAGTCCTTACTTTGCTCCGTTAGTGACTTCTACCTACTTTACTATTTTGTTTACTAAAGTTTATCCTACTTTGCCATTTTTACAAGTAAAAATTTATATTGCGTATGGTAATTGGACTTGTGAATTACAAGGTTATGTACAATCTCTTGATATATTTTGGTGAATTATCACAGTCGAACTTTAATCTAAATAAATCTTTTTAAACGAGAAAGTTGTTAATAGTGCTGAAATCTAAATGTTTATTTAAATAAAATAGTAGTATTAATTTTAATTAATTAATCTAATTTTATTTTTCAATAATCTGATTAAATGATTAAGACAATATACCCTCTATTATATTATTCGTCCCTTACCCCGACGTTACAAAATTAATACAAAAATGTCCCTTCACGGTTAGAGCCCTCCACCACGGGAACATCATTCTAGGTGACCTCACAATTACACTGAGGCGGATGTCTTGTGGCACCCTAACTTCATTTTACTCCATGCTTTACTTCTCTATCATGAATCGTGACCGAATTCCTTACTCTTTGCTAGTAGAATCTGTGATGTCTTTTGGTTGCAAAATTGTGTGTGTCTTTCGCCAAACTAAAGATGTTTTTGTTCAAATTGAAATTAATAATAACAACAACAACAACCACCTAGTATAATTCTATAAGTAAAGTCTGGGGAGGGTAGGATGTACGCAGTCTTACTCCCGCCCTCTTAGGAGGGAAAGATTGTTTCCGATAGACCCTCAACTAAAAAAAACGAGAGAAGCCATGATAGCATGTAATGGCAAGACAGATGTTAAGTATGTTGATACAATAACTAAGGGGATAAATCACTAGTTAAACTCAGCAGTATCAAAATGACATTTTTATTTACTCAAGAATCATACTGATAAGCCCTGTTTCAGTTTCACTTTCATATTCAACAATTGATTCAAAATTACATTGCCCGTTGCCAATTTCAAGTCACGGTTGAAGATAAAAAATTGGTGATAAAGTTGATTTTTTGTGAGATATGATAAACAAGTTTGCTGTAATGAAAGGTTAAAGAAATGGGTTTATTAATGGTGGTAAAATGGACTGTGTTCAAGGTGTTTGTGGATGAAAGTGGAAGAATGGGCTGGGGTGAGGTGGCAACCGCATGGCATTCACGTAGGAAGATGTTGTATGGTGGAGGACTCTGAGGGCGGGTATATTTAGTGGGCGTTTGGACATAAGAATTGTACAACAACAATATTTCTAGTAAAATCTTATTAGTGGAGTCTGGGAGAGTGAAGTGTACACTAATCTTACCCTTACACCAAAAAAGATAGAGAGACTGTTTTCAGGAGACTCTCGACTCAACAGGAGAGACAATAATATCATAAAAGAAATAAGAGAAAAGACATGTAACAATAAAAGATGCCAGAAAGAAAATAGCAATAACGAATAAGTGAAAGGACAATAACACAAAACTATGCAAAACTCTATCAGACTACCCGGTACAAAGAGGGGAGAACTCTCGACTACCCCCTAACCTACTACCCTAATGCTCGACCTCCACATATTCCTATCAAGAGCCATGTCCTCGGAAATCTGAAGCTGTGCCAGGACATAAGAATTGTAAAATTTCAAAAAAAAAGTGAAATTTTTGTAAAGTGAAAATGGTATTTAAAAATTAGAATTGTGTTTGGACATGAATATTATTTTGAATTATTTTTTAAGTTTTAGGAATGATTTGAATGAAAAATTTGAAAAATAACTTTTAGAAAAAAATAAAAAGTTTCTTTAAAAAATGAAATTTCTTTACGTTCAAACGAGCTATTAATCCTTTTCTCGCAGTAAAGGGGTATTTTTGACAAAAATTATTGGTTGCATGTGACCCGCTTTGCAATTGGAAGTGCTTAGGTCAAATTTTGAGGCTGAAAGATCTCGAACGTGGTCGTTTACAACGGCGAGAGCTGTCCAGTCACTGAGAAAGTAGGACCCACCACGTCTTTAAATGCATAGAATGAGTCGGCTTTAGTTGAGAGAAGACTTAAGCAATGGTGTGGGCCAGACCCAATTCGATTAGCCTTGACCATAGCAGGCCCAGTCTAGTGGGTCCATCTGCCACCAGCTTTGTAAGTCATCTCTCCATGTTCACACACTAGAAATGTTTTCCCTTCCCCCCC
>ML367198.1:0-60046 GCA_005239505.1 Nicotiana paniculata | reverse complement strand
CGCATAAAATGTAAGGTATATCACATGTTAAACTATGCAATTTAGTCTCGCATCAGTACCGCCGAACGACCTTAATACAACAAGCTCACCTTGGCCCTTTGATGCTTGGGGAATGGATATCATTGGTTCAATCGAGCCCACCACCTCAAACAGGCACCGGTTCATTGTAGTGGCCATCGACTACTTTACTAAATAGGTTGAAGCTGCATATTACAAAGTTGTGATCAAGAAGGTTATTACGGATTTTTTCCGCGATCGAATCATTTATTGATTTGGGGTTCCAGAGTCCATCATCACTGAGAATTAAGCCAATCTCAATAGTGATCTGATTAAATCCATGTGTGAGACTTTCAAAATCAAGCACAAGAATTCCACAACATACAAGCCTCAAATGAATGGAGCCGTGGAAGCTGCCAACAAAAACATCAAGAAAATACTAAGGAAAATGGTAGAGAATCACAAACAATGGAATGATAAACTACCATTCGTCTTACTGGGATACTATACCACAGTCCGCACATCAACCAGGGCAACCCCCCATCTGCTGGTTTATGGCACTGAAGTCGTCATTCCAGCCGAAGTGGAAATTCCTTCCTTGAGAATCATACAAGAAGCAGAACTCAGCGACGCAGAATGGATAAGGAGCCGCTATGAGAAACTAGCCCTCATAGACGAAAAAAGGATGAATGCAGTATGTCTCGGTCAGCTTTATCAGAACAGAATGTCAAGAGCCTTCAACAAAATAGTCAAGTCAAAATAGTTCGCACTAGAGCAACTGGTGCTGAAAAAGATCTTTCCGCTTCAAGATGAAGCCAAAGGAAAATTTTCTCCCAACTGGCAAGGTCCTTACATGGTTCACAGAGTATTGACGGGAGGGGCACTCATACTCCCAGAGATGGACGGGGAAATTTGGCCAAAGCCTATCAACTCAGATGCAGTTAAAAGATATTATGTGTAAAATCATCTTATGCTTTTCTATATGATGTAATTGAACTATACTCGACCTGATTTCCATTTAAGAGGGGATACGTAGGCACCTCTGTGGTTTCAGTCACAATTTAATAAAATTTCTATTTTCCCCACAATCAGAAACTGGGGAAGAATTTTGAGGAGGACCCTCAGAATTTCGAAGCAAGTTAAGCCAACCACAACGTACGGAGCAGTCAGAAAAGTCATCTGGTTAACTGGGGCAGAATTTTGAGGAAGAAGAATTCGCAATGTCTCTGATTATGTCACAGTTACTGGTTCATCTAACTTATTTCTAAACTATATACTACTATGTCTTTTGAAAATTATGCACGCATACTTTTGAAAAAGGAAACTTTGCTTTAGCAAATGCTACCCTAATAGTTTGAACAGGATCTTCTGACAGAGCGGAGCAAATCAGACAAGCAAAGGAACGAACCAACCTCCCCCGCAAAACTCACAAATTTTTATTTGGATGCAGGACTATATCACCATGACAAACACCGTCACAACGATGCAATCGCTATGCATAAAACACATTTTCAGCTAAGAATACTGCACTCTTACTCTTCTCTTTGCATGGGACTAAGCATTGTCCCAGACATTGCATGAGACTAAGCCCTGTCTCAACACCTGCATGAGGCTAAGCCCTGCCCTCTCTTTGCATGGGAAAAAGCACTGTCCCGAATCTTGCATGAGACTAAGCCCTATCTCAACATCTGCATGAGGCTAAGCCATGCCTCCTATTTGCATAAGGCTAAGCACTGCCTTCATCTTGCATGAGACTAAATGTCACAGGGGTGATTTATGTCATTCGAATTTCTGCCCGAGGTTCACCCTTGTGCGGCAATCAAACCCAGCCTTGAGTTCATCCTTTCCAACACTTAGAATTACTTAGGAACGTGTTAGACTTAGGAAAATTTAGGCAGCAAATAAAGTAAAAGGCACACACGAGGTTTACGGAAATTTCATCCAAACTTGCATTAAAATGTGAATACAAGAACACAATGAAGCCAACCCTTTGGCCAAGACAAAGAACTACCTAGTCCCCTGCCCCAAAACGAATCTCCTACCCTTAGGAACACTTAGACGAATTTTGACTAACACCAATGTCACAAGCTAATTTCTGCCTATTTGGGACAGCTTATGCACATATTTATAGTGTTGCTGCCAATTACAGTTTGTAGGATTTTAGGCAATCCGTTGACAAGCCCAACTGATGGGCAAACATGCTAAAACAAGTATAAAAACGTGCCCACACTTCTAGCCCACGTTCAACCATGTTCTGGATGTGGTTGTAACCCCCAACTGCCTTCCATGTGCCTTGCACATGTTTTGTAACCGCTGCATGTGCACAGCATGTGCCAATTCTGCCCAGTTGCTACATGCCCAAGGCTGGAATTGCGCCCAGCCTTTCCATTTGACACTGCTCCGCCCCAATGTCTTGGCCACAGCTTGCCACATACTGACTTAGCCGCATACGAACATTATCACAGCTGCCCACTTGTGTCAAGTCGCCCTTAACTTGATCAAATCTTCCCGCATCAATCATTCTTGCTTGTCCTGCATTACCTTGTCTTGCTTTACAATGTCTTTGCCTCTTCTTTGACATGGCTTTGATTTTCCATGGTTATGCCAACACGTACGTCTAAGTGAGATGCGCCTTGCCTCCATTCAAAGCGCGTTTGCCAAGCCCACATAGTCCGTGCCAGGTTGTCCGTCATGATGTTGCCCTGTTTTTGAGGTTGTGTGCCAAGGCTATCATGAAAATCCTTGTCACAACCTACACCTGTTGAGGACCTTTGTCAAGGGGCTAACACTAAGCCCTGTCTCAAACCATGTGCATGAGGCTAAGCCTTGCCTCCTATTTGCATAAGTCTAAGCATTGCCTTCATCTTGCATGAGGCTAAGCCCTGCCTCTCTACTTGCATAAGGCTAAGCATTACCTTATATTTTCATGGGACTAAGTATTGTCCCAAACTTTGCATGAGACTAAGCCTTGTCTCAATCCTGCATGAGGCTAAGCCATGCCTTCTATTTGCATGGGACTAAGAACTGTCCCAAATCTTGCATGAGGCTAAGCCTTGCCTCTCTACTAGCATAAGGCTAAGCACTGCCTTCTCTTTGCATGGGACTAAGCATTGTCCCGAATCTCGCACGAGACTAAGCATTGTCTCTCTTGAATTGTTCTATTCTCTAGGGCTAAGCTCTTCCCTCAACTTCACACAAGACTAAGCTCTGTCTTGCTGCCTCCATCATCATGTTTCTGCAATTCATGGGCTGAAATATCGCCAACTCGTCCGAAGGCGTCATAATCCGAAGGAACCATATTCATAGTCTACGCCATGCCATGGCCTGAGGATCTCTTAAACTTCATTATTCAAAGGCGTCATGGTTCGGAGGCACCATTTTCATGGCCCGAGAACATGATTTCATCTGCGAATCCCTTACCGCACAACTCATGGCTCGAGATGTCATGGTCTGAGGACATCATCCTCAACCGTCCAAAGACAATTATCATGGTCTGAGGGGAATTTGCATCATGTCTAATTTACGCAAAGTTATACGCCTATATTTGCAGTACGTCTTTTGATTTGCAGGTGACCCAATGAGTAATGATTATCCCAACAGGAGCAATCCCGCTCCAGTTCCTTCAAATTATTTCGAAACCTAACCGCTCACCATAACTGTTTCACATATTCGAAACCTTGTGTTCGTCCTCGTGATACTTCATCGATTTATTTCGCCGATGGATCCAGAACTACACGCGGCCTGATTCCTGTAAAACAAAGGATATGTAGGCAGCTCGAAAATCAGAGTGCGACCTATATCTCTCAAATCACTCTATTCGATCAAAATTGGTCATCATATCTTTACCCGACAACTCTTTCATCCTTCCTGGATAAAGAGGGGCAGTTGTTGATACCCAATTTTTCCCTATATTATTTTCAAATGCATATATACCTTCAAAACAATGCATGAGCATCAATTAACATTTTTTCACAATTTTCTGTGATTTTAAAAGATTTTTAATTAATTTGTTCCATCATTTTATTATCTAAATAATTACTAATTGCATCATAAATAATTCTATAAAAATTCTATTGATTAATTTTATCATTTATATTTATATTAATCTTTAATTATTTTATGCATAATTATATTTACATCTTCAGGTTAACTTTGTAATAATAGCTCATGTGTGCATAGTTACTTTATTTCTACACGAAAATGATTTTTTATATTTTATAATATTAATTAATTATTTTAAATCATTTTCATACATAAATAGCATTTTCATCATTTATTAACTATTTTTATAAATTATTTTATTAAACTAAATGGGTATTTAACATATAGCCTCTTTTATGAATTTTTTTTTTCGGACCTTAGCCCAATAACTAACCTAGCCCAATACCCTAACCTTACCCAATAGCCATAACCCAAACCCAATAGCCCAATTTTTATAACCCGCCCCAACCCCAGATTTAGTCCTGGCCGTTGATCTCAGAAGATCAACGGTCCAGGACAATATTTCCATTTTTAATTAACCAAACGACCTAAACCATACTCATTTTTCCAAATCCTCCGCCTTGAAACCCCTTCCATCCTCTCTTCTCTCTCACCCTCCTTCTAACCCTAGCCCGCCGTCACTGAAACCCCTTTGATTCATGGGTTCTTTCTTCAATCTCAGGCCCTATTCGGCCTCCTATCTCTGATGGTTGTTCGATTTTCATGTTACTTGAGGATAATCTCAAGAAACTCGAGCCATATTTGGTTTAAATCTCTCATGTTCTCGATTAATCTGTCTGTATTCACCCCCATGTCTGTGAGTATTATCACTTTTGTATTTTTATGGCTTCAAATCTCTGGTTTAAACCAGATTTTCCACCTCTATTTATTTTTTGTATAAACCTAACTATTTTTGGCCAAATCAGTTCAGACCTCTTTAGATATGAAGCGGTTTGAGTTCATTTGGTATTTTTCATTAAGATTCTTTTGTTTTTACTACTATTTTCAACCGATTACATTTTTTCTTAAAAGCTAGGGTTTCGATTTTTCAAGAGGTTGCTGCAAAAATGTTTAAAACGTTTAAATGTTCAACTCTGGTTTTCTTCTTTACTGTTTGACTGATTTATTTTACTTGAGTTTCATATCTATGTCTTTACACCTTAGGGTTTTTCATTATTTGACTGTTGGTTATAATGTTTTGCCCATTTATTGTGGCTCTGTCAATTAAAGTGATTAACTTATTTACTTGCTTAATTAGGGTTCGTAAATTGTGCTTTCCTTTTAAAACTGATATCTTCTTGACAGATTTTTACTTATTCTTTCTTTATGTGCGATTCCTAATTGGTACTACTTGCCTTAATTCTCTTGCTAGCCTGATTTATGTGCTTTGATTACTAGAACCGACCTATAAGTGATATCTGGATTTACTACTTACCTTATTTGCCTCAATCTTTTCTACTGACTTATTCTGTGAAAGATTCTCCTTAATTTAAGTTACACTTACTGTTAATTGACTCCTGTTAACCCTAATTGATTGATTGATTGATTGATTTTGCATACCTTACCTTATTTGGTTTTATTCTACTAAATGTTATAAAAACCTTTCACTATTCTGATTTTAAGACACAAGCTCGCGCTTACAGATTTACACTCACACTTACACACTCTCACACTTTCTTCACTTCACAACTTAAAAAAGCTCTCTGTTTTTGCTCAAAAAAACTCTTTGTGCTGCTACTTTGGTTTCTGCACTATTTAGCCGGCTGGAAGCCAAGGCTAAACTCTTTGGATCCAAACTGTCATTACATTCATGTTTACTTTCTTCCTAATTGGTATGTGTTAACTTCTGTTAGCCTATTTCTAATCTATATGTTATGTGATTAGTTTATTTTGACCTCAACCTGCTTCTGTTTGACACATGATTCTTGTATCTTTCTTTCTCAACTGCTATATCTTAATTCTTGTTATCTTGTTATGTTCAGCATGTTTATTTCAACCTTAGCATGTCTCTACCTAATCTATGATGCATGTTTACTTCTCTCTGAAACTAGTATGCTCTAGTTCCTACTACCCTATCATGTTCTATGTGTTTGTTTGGTTAGTTATTTCAAACTTCAGCATTTTTTCTGTTTAATAAATGCCTATATGATTTCACCTAGTGACAAACCTAATTAGGTTATCTTTAATAATGTTAAACTCTGTATAATCAGTTGTATGTTCCCTGCCTTGCAAGCATGTGTAAGCAATTCTGTCTGTTAATTTAAATGCCCTTGCTCTTTGTGAATCATTTTGAATACTGGTATGAGTACTTAGTTGAATAAGTACTAATCTGTTTAGACCATGTGCTCTGTTTATTTCTTGGCCCAGCTCTGTTTGCTACCATGTAGTCTGAACTTATTTGCTTCTAAAAATCAAATTGTTTTCTAAAATTGTCTCCCTTACCCTCTTTATACTGATTTTCAAATTGGTACTCTTAGTTATCTAGGTTCCTATCACCCCCAATGTGAGCACTGCCTAGGGTCCTTGAGAATCCTCTGAACTCTGACATATTGGGGCTGGTCTTCTAATCTTTTATGAATTGTTTTCTAAGTGAGGTTCTGGTGTGAGCATTGCCCGGGGTCCCTGAGGACCTTGGGAACTTGACACATTAGAAACCTAATTTTATGTGCCATGGATGGATCCCATTATGCTTCAGACTTGCTTTTCTTGAATGCCTGGTTTCCAGGTTAATATTGGGTCTGCTAAGGCTCCCCATAGTGTAATGGATAGTATTATGTAATTCATTCATATTGGGCTGTAATAATGTAAAAATATCTGTAATACAGATCTGGGGTTATTAGTAAAGCTGGGGGGGTTTATACATATTTGTTCAAAACTCAGGTAGAAATCTTGTCTATAGGTTTACTGTGTGAGTGTTACTAATTGTTTAGAAATTCTGCCTATAGGATGTTTTTCTTGACTGTTTGTGATCATGCATATTAGACACATAGTTTATAGGTCTTTTGGTAATTCTGCGTTAGAATCCATGTTCTTAGGATCTACACATATTTCCAATCTCAATGTGCATTAGTGGTCATGTATATAGGATTCTATTTGTTTGAGCAAATAAACTTTCCTGGCAATTTGCTTTAAAAATTCAGCCCAGTGTTATTAATAGATATCATACCTATAGGAAATAAAACCAGTTTCAACTTAGATACCATGCCTACAGGAATAAAAGGAATCAGTTTCAAAACCTAGAAATCATGTCTATAGGATTTAAACTAATAGATATCATGCCTATAGGGTAAACCAGTCGTAAGTTTAGAAATCATGCCTATAGGAGTTAACTAATTCTGCAAAAGTAGAAAGCATGCCTATAGGATCTAAAGATATAAAAACATGTCTGTTAAAATCAATTACTCCTTGTTATAGGTCTATAATTAACAGTTGTAGATACCATGCATATAGGATTCTGTTCTGGTTATCACTTAGGCAAACCTGTAGGTTAATTAAAAATTCTGGGCCTAAAACTGTGATCTCTTGCTGCTGGAAATTTGCCCAGATTCAGAACTTAATCAAAATCAGTAGGCAAATTGATAGGTCCCGATGCTCGCCTTAAACAAACTGCTTCTCTACATTCTGTTTCTGCTCATCTAGATCATGCATATAAGATCCTAAATTAATGAAATTTGTTGATTGAACTGCGTGCATTTGTTGACTATTTGTGGAGGTTAACATGAGCCTTTAGTTGCTCTTTTGTGGCAGTCCTATTTGAATTTTGTTTGTCGCCTAGCTTTTTCTCATTTTAAGCAACCTAGGTCAGTCTAGAACCACCTTAAATAGAGGTCCTAAAGACCTCCAGGACCATAGGAAAGGGACGGGTAGTGCACGCATAAGGCACGAGTTAGAATCTACTAGAACGCTTAGGTAACAACTGAAAGATAGTAATTGGGTAGTAAAGAAGATTAACATGTGCGCTAATACTATGTGTAGCACCCCCAACCTGAGGAAAGTTACCAAGTATTGCATGGAAATGATACTATAGGCTAAAAAACTTAGGACCCCTTTAATTCCTATTTTAAAATAATAGTTGTCTAAATTGCTTTATTTTCCTTTAAAGACTAATTCGCTTAATTAAGTTCGATCGGGACCCAGTGTTGTGGACTTCGAGGGGTGCCTAACACCTTCCCCTCAAGGTAACTTCGAGCCCTTACCCGATCTCCGGTGATGCAAACTAGTTTCATGAGTTAATGACTCTAGGTGCCGTAACGCACCTTAATCCGTTAGGTGGCGAATCTTCAAATCCCATATCCCATCTCAAAAGGAAGGTAGTTGTCTCAGAAATGTCGAAAACCGACTTCACGAGAAAAAAGAGGGCGCGACATCTGTAATGTTGAATATGACTTGTGTGAAAATTTTGGGGTCTATCGGGCGTGATTTAATAGGTTTCGGCATCAGTTGTAGAAATTTGAAGTTTCGAGTTCATTAAGTTTGAAACGGAGGGTGATTCATGTTTTTAGGGTTGTTTGATGTGATTTGAGGGCTCGACTAAGTTTGTACGGTATTTTAGGACTGGTTGGTAGGTTTGGTTGAGGTTCCGGAGGCCTCGAGTGTGTTTCGGATGCTTAACGGACAGAATTTGGATTTAGGCAATTGCCGAAGTTTTCTGGTCTTCTGGTGTTTCGCACCTGCGGTGGGCAGACCGCAGGTGCGGAATCGCACATGCGGAAGGAAGAGCGTAGGTGCAGTTTGGTCAAGCTTGGTTTGTGGGTGCAGGTGCGAGATTGGCCAGCAAAAGAGGAGCCACATCTGCGGAATATGGAGCGCAGAAGCGGAAGGGCCTGGAGCGTGAGGGATCGTAGAAGCGGAAGATATCCGCAGGAGCAGGCGCGTAGGTGCAGCCCATTGCTCGCAGATATAGTCCCACCCCTTTAATTCATTTCCGCACCTGTGAGTGAAATTCTGCAGGTGCGACCGGTGGTCCGCAGATGCGGAATCGCTCGGTAGAAAAGGTCAAGTTCGAGGGTTTGATTCCCATTTCAATTTTGGGACTTGAAAGCTCAATGTGAGGCGATATTTTGAGGATTCTTCAAGGAAAATGTTGGGGTAACTGATTTTAACCCGGATTGGACTATATTTCATGAATTTACTACTATTTTCATCATCTAATTAGGGATTTGAGTTGTACATTTGGGGGAAAATGGTAGAAACTCCCTAGACTACAATTTTGAGTTTTGAAAGGCGATTTGAGGTCGAATTCGAGTAATTCTTTTATTGTTGAACTCCTGAGTGAATGGGTGTTCATATTTTGTGACTTTTACCCAATTTCGAGGCGTGGGCCTGAGGAGACTTTTTGGGTCGATTTCCTAATTTCTTGCTTTAGCTTAGATTTCATTAATTGGATTAGTTTCCTATAGATATATTTGTGGTATGTAATTGATTTTGGCTAGATTTGGGCCATTTGGAGTCGGATATTCGTAGGAAAGGCATTGCTACCGATTGATTGAGCTTGGTTCGAGGTAAGTGGCTTGCCTAAGCTTGTGTGGGGGAAATCCCCTTATGATTTGGTATTGTTATGATATGTGAGCGTCGTGTATGCGAGGTGACGAGTGCGTACACGGGCTATTTGTTGAAAAAACCTGATTTTTACTAAGTAATAACATGTTTTCATCTTAATTGAGTTATACTAGCATGTGGCATTATCATGTTAGCCTAGAATAGCATGTATGTGTGTCTTAATTTCTTATCTGAACTCTTGGCAGCATGCTTAGTGGATTCCTACTTCTTTTCTTGACTTGTACTTAGTCAAAAATGTAGGTTTTCTTATTGTTGTTATATTCATTTGTTTGAGCTGCGTAATTACTTTGGGACTACGGGACGGTGTCCTAGGAAATCCCCTGCACATTTACTTTTGAGACTATGAGGTGGTACCTCAAGAGTTTTCCCTGCACATTTACTTTTGAGACTACGAGGCGGTACCTCGGGAGTTCTCCATGCATATTTATTTTGGGGACTAAAAGACGGTATCTCGAGAGATCCCCCGCTTTTTAACCTATGCGTTGTACTATTATTTGTTGTGTTTCCTTTTGTTAAATTCTAGTATATTATTATACTGTATATTTTCATGCCTTATTTATTATTTACCAGTGGGACTGACCTGACCTCATCACTACTTGACCGAAGTTAGTCTTGGCATTTACTGGGTACCATCATGGTGTACTCATGCTACTCTTCTGCACATGTTTTCATGTGCAAAGGTAGGTACATCATTCCAGCCTCGCTATTAGTTATGCATCTGCTTCTGTTTCGGAGACATCAAGGTACATTTGTTGTATTCGCAGACCTCGGAGTCCCCCATATCTCTTTGTGTAGTTGTTCCTTTACTACTTCCAAATACTACTACTTCCAAATACTACTACTTCTAAATACTTATGTATAGGACAGTTAGTCAAATTCTTAGAAGCTTGTGACTTATGATGTTCCGGGTCTTGAGGAAATTCTGTCTGTATTTTGAGAGTTGTTATTGTATATGCCGAGAAGCATTTCTATCATATATTTTATTACCTGTTATTGTTAGTGGTTTAGATTTATGCTTTCGTTTTCATTGTTATTCCGCAAATATTAGGCTTACATAGTCGTAGAGACTAGGTGTCGTCGCGACCTCTCACGGAGGGAAGATTGGGTCGTGAAAGTAATCATGTGTCAAACTCAATATATATCTTTTTTCACATCATTTATCAATGGTGACTATTTAATAACTAAATAAAAAAGAATAAAAAACTCTCTCCAAATTGACAATTTCAGAGTCTTCACAATTTTATCATGTCTATTTAGGATTTGCATATATTGTTATTGCTACTATAGTTGAATAGCCTTAAATAAAAAAGAAACATCAAACATTTTGGGAGACTTAGCTATCGTTTGGACATAGATTTGATAGAAACTTGAAAAAAGAATTGTAACGACGCAACAGGTCATTTTGAGCTCTGGCATGTCGTTCAGTAGTTTGAGGCCTTGAGTAGCTTCACATCAGGTATTATAACTTGTATGTATGGTCAGAATTGGATTTCAGGAAGTTCGGAACGTATTTGGAAGAAAATTCTAATTTCGGAATCTTTAAGTAGGAAGAATTGACTAAGGTTTGACTTTTGATTAAACGACCTCAAAATCTGGATTTGAAAGTTCCACTAGGTTTGTATGATTATTTCGGACTTGGGCGTATGTGCGGTTCGGGTCTTGCATGACTCAGGAGCATTTCGGTGACCCGAAAGAATTTCAATGCTCATTACGGAAAGTTGGCGTTTTGGAAGAATTTCATAAATTTGGGTTAAAGTGTATTTTAATGTTATGGATGTCTGTTTGGAATTTCGAGCCTGGGAATAGCTTCGTATGGTGATTCTGGTCTTAGGACCGCATCCGGATGTGGATTTGGAGGTTCGTAGGTCACTTTGGGGTCATTTGGCCAATTGGAAGTTTAGCCGGGAGTGGACCTTTTGATATCGGGGTCAGATTCTGAACTCGGAAGTTAGAGTATGTCCGTAATATTAAATATGACTTGTGTACAAAACTTGAGATCAATCAGACGTGATTTGATAGGTTTCAGCATCGAATGTAGAAGTTTGAAGTTCTAAAGTTCATTAAGCTTGAATTAGGGTGCGACTCAGGGTTTTGATGTTGTTTGGTGTAATTTGAGGCCTCAATCAGGTTTGTGTTACATATTGGGAATGGTTGGTGTGATCGGACGGGGTCCCGAGGGTCTTAGGTGTGTTTCGGGGTGGTTTCAGACCAATTTTGGCTATTTTAGTTGTTGCTGTTGTTGATGATGGTTTTGTCCTTCATGAACGTGAAGGGAATCCCACGTTCGCGAAGGAGGAGTTTTGGACTGGGACATTTGTTCTATGCGTTCGCGATAAAGGAGTCGTGTTCGCGAAGGTCTGGGCAGTTGAGCTTCGCGTTTGCGATTACCCTCTCGCGTTCGCGTAAGGTAAGTTGGGCCTAGGAAGCTTTTGGCTTACGCGTTCGCAATGGTCGGGCCTGGAAAGGCATCGTATTCGCGTGCCTATCTTCGCGACACGAAAGAGGAAATTGGAGCTGAAGCAGGTTGTGCTTCGCGAACGCGAGGGTAGTGTCGCATTAGCGAAGAAGGCCGTAGCTGGGCAGTGAGTTTTATATTACGGATTTGGCTCATCCTCTCTCATTTTTCACTTGGTTGGGCAATTTTTGGAGCTTTTGAAGAGGAGATTTCATCATCTATTATGAGTTAAGTAATTCCCGCACATTGAGAATTAAATGCATGGGTTGTATATGAATTTATACATGAAAATTAGTATAAATTTGGAATTTTGAAGAAAAACCTAGAAATTGGTATTTTGGATTTTGACAACGAATTTGAGCATGGAATTGAGGATAAATTATATATTTGAGTTTGTGATGTTATGGGTTATGTTTATCTTTAAAAAAATTGAAATCCGGGCATGTGGGCCCGAGGGTAACTTTATCAACTTTTCGAGCGGAGTTGGGAATTTGTTTAATTGATTCGTTATGAGTATTAGAGTACATTTTTATGGATTTGTACATAAATTGACTACTTTTGGAGCGATGGGCATCGTTTTGAGTTGTTGGAAGAGCTTTGGAGCCGGTTATGGAACTTCGGAGCGAGGTAAGTCTCTTGTCTAATCTTGTAAGAGGGAATTTACCCATATGCGATTTAAATTAATATCTACTACTAATTCTGGGTGCTACATACGCACGAGGTAACGAGATTCCGTGCATAGCTACTAATTGTGCTTATGTCTGGGTAGTTTAGGACCCAAATCATGAATTACTTGTAATGTTTGCATCCCTTGTTAATTGAAGTACCTAAATCATATTAGAAATTGTACATCCTTACGTGTTAGCCTTGTGATAGCTTCTCATTCCGGAGGTTCATAAAGTGTCCTCCTTTCTTGTGGAGCAGGCCAAATGCCTTCGCAATATAGATGCATCTATGGATTGTGCTTCACGTCCCTCGGCAGTGTACATGTTATTCTGGATCGGGTCAAATGACCTCGGCAAAATCGTGCATTATGTCGCTAGTAGCCGGATATTCTCGAGCTAGCTTTTTCATCGATACCCGGCATTTTATGGTATTTATTATTTATTTGATATGGACACTTGGCATGTTCTAAGATATTAAGGTATAACACGAGGATGAGAAAAATAATTTATGTTTTAAAAAGGAATAATTGGAAAAAAAAAATTATGAAATTGCAGATTTACTCCACTAAATCCGTATGCTTCATATCTGTTCATGTTTTATTATATTGCTTTATTGGACCTTTAGTAAGTGTCAATGTCGACTTCTCGTCACTACTTCTTTGATGTTAGACTTGATACTTACTGGGTACGCGTGAATTTAAGTACTCATGCTGCACTTCTGCACTAAATGTGCAGAATCTGACAGGTTCATTGATGATTACCATGGCGCGTGGACGCACATGTTGAGGAGACTTTGTGTGAGTTGCATTCCAGGCTACGCACCGTAGTCCACTGGGTCTCCATAGTACTATTCATTTTAATATGTCTTATTACATTCGGACATATGTTGTATTATTATTGTACTTCTTAGAAATTTGCACATGGACTTGTGACACCGGGTTTTGGGGGTTCTTTCAAGTTATTTATTATTGTGGTTCACGTAGATACTTTCACTTACTCTATAAATTCTATTTATTATTGTCTAATTAAGGAATAAAATTTATTTCAAAAGTACTAAAATAGATAATTAAATTGATGAATCACTGTTGGCTTCATGACGGCGGTGTTGGGCGGCATCATGACCCATAGTGGATTTTCGGTCGTGACAAGAATTTTGAAGTTGTGTTAAAAAATAATTGAAAGTTGAAGTTTTGTTTGAACATGCATTTTATTTGAAGAAAAGTTAAAGTTTTGTGAGTGGAAGAAAAAAAAAGTTCACCCAAAACTGCCCCTAACTAGATTTTGGGAACTTGGAAATTTTTGAACTTGTTTTTCCAAAACATGACATATTTTATAAAAAACAATATTTTCAAAAATATTTAAAAAATAAATCCAAAATCTATGACCAAAGAGGAGCTTAAGATTGAGTGTTGATTGTTCGTACAAACTCTTTGAACTCCACAAAAAAATACACTTTTTTCAATTGCATAAAACACATCCATCTCTCAACTTTTCATTGTTTCTTAAATTTTACCTTTATGCTTGTTTCCCAAAAATCCCAAAGTATTATTTTTCTAACCACCAGAAGACTGCAGCTTCGACCCCACAAGAATTTTGAACAAAGTAAAGAGAATGGGACCTCCGACGGTAAATTCAGAATTTAAAGCTAGTAAATTCAGAATAAGTGTAAGCTTATTATATGTGTATATATTTTAAAACTTTTTATTTACATAATCTATAGTTATAAACACCTTGCCATAGGGACGGATACATTTTATCCCATGCGGTTTCAGGAGAAGCGCTTTATTGAATTTCTTTAATAAATATGTAAATATAGATAAGAAGAAGAATAGAAATATCGGTTATAAATATAAAAAGTGATACTCCTAGTCATTATAGAATAATTCACTTATTATTATTTTAAATATTGGCGTTGTTTATGAAATACTATGGATCTATCACTGCTCATTGTCGTTTTCCGCTCTGCGGAGAAAAATTATTAGACTTAACAAATACAATAGAGGCTAGAAAATTTATAGCAAATATAGTACAAAATAAAGAAACGCCAGAATGTATGAAAGAACTCTGAACATAAAAAGTGATAAATACTCAAACATGTAGATCCAGAAAAACCAAAGGAATTTAAAAACTCTCCCAAAAAATGACACCATTGAACTCTTGAAGTAGTGGAGCAAGAAAAAAATCGCAGAGAGCAACGAAAAAGAGAGAATTAGATGAGTAAAGAGATGGGCCTGCAACATTAATTCACCAATACGATAAAAAGAGGCACATCTAGGATTCTGGGAAGACGGGTCCACAATTGATTTTTAGATAAATATTAAGTTTGATAACATAATTTTTACAGCACAATAATTTAGAGAGCAAAAAATAATTAGTTTTGCTATCACAACAAAAAACATCATCAATTTACAATTGTACTCGATAAGTTTTCATACTTTGAAAACGATCTATAATAGCATCATTGCTTATAGTTGCAAATATCTTACGCTCTATATTGCAAACTAAATAACGATTTAAAAATTCTTCACTAATGTTATTTCGTAAAGCATTCTTTGTGAGCTTCATTGAGGAGAATGCTCTTTGCATGCTTGCAGTAGCAACAAGTAAAATCAAAGTAAGCTTCACAAGCAAATAAATATGACACCAAGTTTGATCCAATTTAAGCTATCACTATAGTAAGATCCTTAATTCCGTTCAGTTGACAAAATTGCTATCCCACGTACGAGCATAGATAATGAAACTATCAAGCTGAAAATTGAGATCTCGAAACTTGTTGTCATCAAACTCACTTGGATAATATTCAGTCAATTTCATTATTCTATCTTTGTCAAAATTAGCAAATGAATCAACTGGATTCAAGCAAGTCCTACCAATGAGTAAGTAACGGTCACTACATTAAAACGGCTATTTAACTCATGAAGTTGCAAGTCAATAACTGCATAAAATACTTCCACACGAAAGTGGTGTGCAAAAGAAACTTCAGACTTCTTACACTTCAACTTCGGATAGTCTTCATCCATTTTGGAAATTGTAATATCATGTTTACTACATAATGAGTAAACCTCATTCATCAAAAACTCCAATTCACTTTCTCTCATCGTTTGCGATCTTATTTTTTCAAGGTCAAGCAAGCTCATAGCATTGACGATGACTTGATCTTTCTTTTGTAAAGCTTTGTTCAATTCATTTGTAAGAAGCAACATCTTGAACATCCAGTGCAACAAAAACACAAATTCAAATTCATGAATATTGTCTTTTTCTACAAATCTCTAAAGGAAATGAGAAATATTTTGTTGCATATCTTTAAACACATTAACAATCGAAGATATAATCGTGAAATTTTTCAAGGTCTTAACATGGGATTCCTTGCGAGTATCACCTGGTCGTTGGAGTCCATGATCTTGATCCAATCCTTTCCCAGTAAGTATTTCTCAAAATTTAACTAATTCTTCCAACTTCTCTACTTGGCATTGTTGAAGTAATTTATTACATTTAAAAGATACTCCAATAGTATTCAATGCATTAGTGACAACATCAAAAAAAATTATTCACATCCCGGTGCGTTTTGAAAAGAGCTACAAGTGTCAATTGTAACTGATGGGCGAAACAATATACACTATATGCAGATGGGGGCATCTTGTAAAATCAAAGACTTCAGGCTATTTATTCTTCCTTGCATAATTGGCTCTGTCATAACCTTGTCCACGTAGCTTGGATAAACTTAATAAGTGAATCAAAAGAAAATCATTAATTATTTTCTGTAATGATAGTGCAGATGTATCATTCACATAGACAATACCCAAAAAGCGCTCTATCACCTCCCCATTTTTTTAACATATCGTATAACTACGGTCATTTGCTACTTTATGTGAGATGTCCTTTGATTCATCAACTAATATCCCAAAGAAATTACCATCCAAGTCTTTGATGATAGCTTTTAGTGTTTCTTTAGCACAAGCATCCACAATATCCTTTTGAATTGATGGACAAATCATCATATCATTTTATGGATTTTATGTAATATTTCCTTTCCCACATCCGAATGCTTATTCCCATGAAATTCTAAAAGTTCAAGATGAACATGAAATGCTATTCCATTTGTTAAAAGAGATCTTACCACATCAACCGAGTCATTTAAGTGAATCTAAAATCACTTTTCTCTTTCTCGCTTTACTTGTGAAAAGAAGATTGAATCGATTGTTTTTTATTTTTCAAATCTTGCATCACGTTGAAACATTTGTGATGGATATTATTTACTTTACCAACATGCATTCTAAGTCTTTTCATACCTTTGTTCCAACCCTTAAAGCCATCTTTTGTAAATGTGTCATCCGCATTACCACGACTTTCAAGTTCATTCTTAAATAAGTAATAATACAAATAAAATGCAGCATCAACTTTTATGTTATATTCCATCCATTGAGAATATGGACCCTTAAACCAATCGGGATTAAATTGACGTATTTTGTTCTCAAACTTAGTTTTAGGGAAAGCATGACCGCCCGGTTGACAAGGTCGTTGCTGAATATCACTTCATCTCGAATATTAGGGGCATACTGAAAATTGGTATTCTTTCTTTCGTATCACGATTGGGAGATCCCAACTCAAGAACACTAATAAACATTTGAAGGAGGAGATGAAATTGTCTCTCTTTGGATTTCAGGAGCTATATTTGAATAACAGATGGTCGAATACTACAACTAGAACTTGTCTGGCCAACGTCTAACCTGATCACAAATTTATCCAAACCTGATCACAAATTTATCCACTTTGATGTTGAAGGATAAACGTTCCTACAAATTTAATTATCACTCATAATCAAAATACAATCTCATAATAAAATAGGAGAATCACACCCTTTCAAATTCATAATAAAATAGGGGAATCACACCTCTTTCATATTCAAAAAATAGGGAAATCACATCCCTTTCAATTTAAATTAAAATAAAATAAAAATACTTTCGCAATCTTTGGTAATTTTGTCTTTGAGATCAAATAGATGTATCTGCCCAGCTCCTAACTTGATTTTTATAGTGCAACAATATCAAAATATAATCCTGAAATTTTCATATTAAAGGACCTTTGTTAAAACAAAACAAAAAATACTTTTTTAAACAAATAGATCAGCTCAAATCCTCCCACAAAGACCAGAGAAATATAAATAAAAGAAAGTGCTTAGTAAATCAATATCAATAAACAACAACACTCTCATTTCAATGTCACGACCCAAATATCTAACCCGTCGTGATGGCGCCTATTGTGGAAGTAGGCAAGCCGACATTTTCAATATGATTTCAATGTATGATAGAAATGAGTTAAGGAAATTAAATTAACCAGAGGTTTACATAACCACAGGGTAAAACCCAAAACATAAGTGCGGAATAGTAGCCCGACATCGGGGTGTCACTAAGTCATGAGAATCTATCAATCAGTCTAGAACAGAGTCCACAACAGTCTGTGCCAAATGCCAATACAAGAGAGAAAAGATAATAAGAAAGGAGAGACAAGGACTACGGAAGCCGGCATCTACCTCGTAAGTTTTCGATAGTCAGCCACGTACGAGATCAACAATCTCTGTGACTGGGCAAACCTGCATCTGCACATGAAGTGCAGGATGTAACATGAGTACAACCAACTCAGTAAGTAACTGAAATAAATAAGGAACTGAGAAGTAGTGACAAGCTATGTAAATACAATTCATTTCAGAAGTTTTCAGTAAAGAGTGAACATGCTTTCAAGTCAAATCAGTTCGGGCTCAAGTAAACCAAATATAAATCCTTTAGAAATTTCACAACAACGACAGATAACAACTAAGTGCAACAATAATTAAAAGAAAGTACAGCCTCTCAAGGCAATAGTCACTCAACTCATCTCAACATCTCATACACTCGGCTCTCAGCCCTCAATAATCACTCTCAATTGGTACCTGCACTCACTGGGGTGCACACACTCTGAAGAGGCTTCTTCAGCCCAAGCGTTATATCGTTGCGGCGTGCAGCCCGATCCAATTTCGTTGCGGCGTGTAACCCGATCCATATACATAAATATATATAGCCCGAAGGCTTGTTGTAGCATGCAACCCGATCCATATACATAAATATAGCCATAAGTCTTGTTGTGACGTGCAACCCCATCCATATACATAAATATATATAGCCCGAAGGCTTGTTGCAGTGTGCAACCCGATCAATATACCTCACGTAGCTCACAGCTCGGCACTCAGGCCCTATCTCAGTCACTAACCTCTCCCGCCTCTCGGGCTCGCAAAAATCATAATATTCAGCCCAAACAGAGAATACAACAAGAATTAAGAAGAAATGAGAGAGAACGGAGATATGATACACAAGTAAGACTGTGAATGAGTACAAGACAACAATTAGCAGTCAATTCAATAAGTACACGACCATTGTGGGTCCCAATAGTGATACCATATGTCCTAAGCATGGTTTCTAACATGAATGGCAGTCAATTGCTCAAAGACAAGGAAAAATAGGTAATAACAATGGGCCATTCGACTTTATGGTCTCATGGGACGGACCAAGTCACAATCCCTCACAGTGCACACTCACACGCCCGTCACCTAGCATGTGTGTCACCTCCAATTGATCACATGATACCAATTTCGGGTTTCATAGCCTTAAAAATAGATTTAAGACTGTTACTTACCTCAACCGCGCAGAAATCCTACACCGAAATGCCCTTGCCTCTCGAATCAGCCTCCAAATTCCCCAAATCTATCCACAAATAGTACGACATAATCAATATAGCCTAAAGGATCAATTCCCCAAGAAAACTACTAAAATATAGCCCAAAATCCAAAATCGATTCAACCCCCCCCCCCTCCTCGGGCCCACGTCTCGAAACCCGATAAAAGTCACAAAACCCGAAAGCCCATTCACTCACGAGTCCAACCATACCAAATTTATCAAAATCCGACATCGTTTTCCCCTCCAAAATCCAAAAATTCACTCTCCAATTCTCAAGCCCTAATCTCCCAAATTTCACCTCAAAAACTCACCAATTAGGTGTAAAATCAGTGGGGAAACACCATTATTGAAGATAAATAGGAAGAAGGAATTTACCTCAGTGATTACTTCGAAATACCTCACAAAATCCCCAAAATCCGAGCTCAAAAATGATGAAAATGGTGAAAAATCTCGAAGTCTTAAGAATAGGTTCTGCCCAGCAAAACCGCACCTGCGGACCTCCTGTCGCATCTGCGACGATGCACCTACGGAAATTCCATCGCAGGTGCAGGAATCAATCGCACATGCGGCCACCAATCACACCTGCGCTCAGCTGCCCGCTTCCGCAACCCTCGCAGGTGCGGGAAAGTCTTCGCACATGCGGCTTCTGCCTAGATCACCCTTGGAAGCTTCTGCGACTCTTTCTGCGATTCTGCGGACTCGCACCTGCGGTTCCCACTCCGCAGGTGCGATTACACCAGCAACAGCAGCACTTCAGCTGCTCTTTCTATTCCAAAACCAAGTCCGAAACCTCCCGAATTCCACCTAAGACCCCTGGGACCTCAACAAGACATGCCAACAAGTCATATAACCCAACAAAAACTTAATCGAACCTTCGAAACACTCAAAAAAACATCAAAACATCGATTACACTCGGATTCAAGCCTAAAGAACTTCTAAACTTCTGAATTCCACAAACGACGCCGAAACCTACCAAACCTCGTTCGATAGACCTAAAATTTTGCACACAAGTCATAAATGACACCACAAACCTACTCCAATTCCGGGAAATCAAATCCAACCCCGATATCAAAATTTCCCCTGCCAGCCAAAATTGCCAAAATTCCATCTTTCGCCAATTCAAGCCTAATTCTACTACGGACCTATAAATCACATTCCGGACACGATCCTAAGTCTAAAATCACCTAATGGACCTAACGGAACCATCAAAATTCAAATTCGAGGTCGTCTACACACAAGTCGACATCTGGTCAACTTTTCCAACTTAAGCTTCCAATTAAGAGACTAATTGTCTCAATTCACTCTGAAATCACTCCGGACCCAAACTAACCAACTCGGTAAGACGTATAGTAGCTATAAATCACAAAAGAAGCAGAAATTAAGTAAACGGAAATATAACTCTCGAAACGACCGGCCGGGTCGTTACATCCTCCCCCTCTTAAACAAACATTCATCCTCGAACGGGTCTAGAAACATACCTGGAGTCTCAAATAGGTGTGTATTTCTGCTCCGCATCTCCCGCTTGGTCTCCCAAGTAGCCTCCTCCACGGGATGACCTCTCCACCGCACCTTTACTGAAGCTATATCCTTAGATCTCAACCTTCGGACATGCTGCTCCAAAATGGCCACCGGCTCCACAGCATAAGCCATATCACCATCCAACTGAACCGTGCTAAAAACCAAAACATGAGATGGATCGCCGATGTACTTTCGGAGCATAGAAACATGAAATACTGGATGCACACTCGACAAGCTAGGTTGCAAGGAAATCTTGTAAGCCACCTCTCCGATCCTCTGAAGTACCTCAAAAGGCTCAATGAAACGAGGGCTCAACTTTCCCCTCTTCCCAAACCTCATAACACCCTTCATGGGTGATACCTTCAGCAGAACCTTCTCCCCGACCATGTAAGACACATCACGAACTTTCCTGTCAGCATAACTCTTTTTCCTAGATTGCGTCGTGCGAAGTCGCTCCTGAATCAATTTCACCTTGTCTAATGCATCCTAGACCAAGTCCGTACCCAAGATCCTAGCCTCACCGGGCTCAAACTATACCACCGGAGATCTACACTGTCCCATATAAAGCCTCATATAGAGTCATCTAAATGATCGACTGATAACTGTTGTTATATGCAAACTCGTGTGAAGTCGCTCCTGAATCAATTTCACCTTGTCTAATGCATCCTGGACCAAGTCCGTACCCAAGAGACTAGCCTCACCGGGCTCAAACTATCCCACCGGAGATCTACACCGCCTCCCATATAAAGCCTCATATGGAGCCATCTGAATGCTCGATTGACAACTGTTGTTATATGCAAACTCCGCGATCGGCAGAAACTGGTCNCCCCCCCCAAATCAATAACACAAGTGCGTAACATGTCCTCCAATATCTGGATAGTGCGCTTGGCCTGCCCATCCATCTGAGGGTGAAAGGTTGTGCTCAACGCAACCTGATTACCCAACTCTCATTGCACGGCCCTCCAAAACTGCGATGTAAACTGTGTGCCTCTATCTGAAATGACGGAAATTGAGATACGTTGAAAGCAAAAAATCTCTCGGATGTAAATCTCAGCTAACCACTCTGAAAAATAAGTAGTACCAACTAGAATGAAGTGCATGGACTTGGTCAGCCGATCCACAATCACCCATATAGCATCGAACTTCCTCGAAGTCTATGGGAGCCCAAATATGAAATCCATGGTGATCTGCTCCCACTTCCACTCTGGGATCTCTAACCTCTGAAGCAAGCCACCCGGTCTCTAATGCTCATACTTTACCCGCTGACAGTTGAGACACCGAGCTACAAACCCAATTATATCTTTCTTCATCCTCCTCCACCAATAGTGTTGTCTCAAATCCTGGTACATCTTCGCGGCACCCGGATGGATGGAATACCGCGAGCTGTAGGCCTCCTCAAGAATCAACTCCCGTAGCCCATCTACATTGGGCATACATATCCGGCCCTGCATCCTCAACAACACGTCATCATCAATAGTCACATCCCTGGAATCACCTCGCAGAACCCGATCTTGGAGGACGAGCAGATGGGGGTCATCATACTGACGCTCCCTGATACGATCATACAGAGAAGACCTAGAGACCACACAAGCCAATGCCCGACTCAGCTCAGAAATATTCAATCTGACAAATTGGCTAGCTAAGGCTTGAACATCCAATGCCAATGGTCTCTCTACTGCTGGAAGATACGCTAAGCTCCCCAAACTCTCCGCCCGGCGACTCAAGTCATAGGCCACCACATTGGCCTTCCCGGGATGGTACAAAATGGTGATATCATAGTCCTTAAGAATCTCCAACCACCTCCGATGACGCAAGTTAAGATCCTTCTGCTTGAACAGATGCTGCAAACTCTGGCAATCACTATAGATCTCACAATGAACACCATACAACTAGTGCCGCCAAATCTTCAAGGCGTGAACAATAGCTGCTAACTCGAGATCATGGACAGGATAGTTCTTCTCATGGGCCTTGAACTGGCGTGAAGCATAAGCAATCACTCTACCCTCCTGCATCATAAGACACCCAATACCGATCTGCTAGGCATCACAATACACCGTGTAAGAAACAGAAGTTGATAGTAGAACAAGAACTGGAGTCGTGGTCAAAGCAGTCTTGAGCTTCTGAATGGAGCACCCTTTTGGGTCAATTTGGTCAAAGGCGATGCAATAGATGAGAAACCCTCCAAAAAACGACGGTAATAGCCCCCAAGCCAAGAAAGCTTCGAATATCCATGGCTGAGGACGGTCTGGGCCAGCTCTGTACCGCCTCTATCTTCTTCGAATCCACCTCAATAACCTCACTGGACACCACGTGCCCCAAGAACGCTACTGAACTGAGCCAAAACTCACACTTGGAGAACTTTTCATAAAGCTTCGCCTCCCTCAATCTCTGTAACACAATCCTCATATGTTAGGCATGCTCCTCCTGGCTACAAAAGCACACCAGGATGTCATCAATGAATACAATAACAAACGAATCGAGATAAGGCTGAAAAGATTGTTCATCAAATGCATGAACGTTATTGGGGCGTTGGTCAGCCCAAAAGACATCACAAAGAACTCATAATGGCCATATCGGGTCCTGAAAGTTGTCTTAAGAATATCCGAATCCCGAATCTTCAGCTGGTGATACCCTGACTTCAAATCAATCTTTGAGAACACCCTCGCTCCCTGACGTTGGTCAAATAGATCATCAATACGTGGCAAAGGATACTTGTTCTTGACTGTGACCTTGTTCAAATGCCTATAATCAATGCATATCCTCATAGAACCATCCTTCTTCTTTACAAATAGAATCGGTGCACCCCAAATTGACACGCTAGGCCGAATAAACCCCTTATCAAGGAGTTCCTAAAGTTATTCCTTCAAATCCTTCAACTACGCCGGTGCCATACGATACGGTGGGATAGAATTGGGCTGAGTGCCCGGCACCACATCAATATTGAAGTCAATATCCCTGTTAGGCGGCATGCCCTACAGACCTACAAGAAACACATCTGAAAAATCACACACCACAGGAACAAAATCAATAGCAGGAGCCTCTACAGTAACATCCCCACAAAATCCAAATAGGACCGACAACCCTTCATAACTATCCCCTGAGCCTTCAAGTATGAAATCACTCTGCTGGGAACATAACCTATAGAGTCGCTCCACTCAACCCTCGGCAACCCTGACATCACCAACGTCACCGTCTTGGCGTGACAATCTAGAACAGCATGACATGGAGACAACCAATTCATACCCAATATCACATCAAAATCGACCATACTAAGTAGCAAAATATCTACTCTGGTCTCCAGACTCCCAATAGTCACCACACATGACTGATATACACGATTCACAATAATAGTATCGTCTACAAGAGTAGATACATGA
This sequence comes from Nicotiana paniculata, assembly GCA_005239505.1. Lineage (NCBI taxonomy): Eukaryota > Viridiplantae > Streptophyta > Magnoliopsida > Solanales > Solanaceae > Nicotiana > Nicotiana paniculata. The sequence continues at coordinate 35,787 of ML367198.1, read as the reverse complement.
ACAGATGAAACTAAAGACTCACGGGGAATATCCAGAAAATGAGCGAAATACGAGGAAACATATGAATAAGTGGAACCAGGGTCAAATAATATAGAGGCATCTCTGTGGAAAACTAAGACAATGCCTTTAATCACAGCATCTGAAGAAATGGCATCTAGTCTGGCAGGGAGGGCATAGAAACGGTCCTGGCCACCCCCTGAACAACCTCCCCCTCTCAAACGACTCCCAGTTAACTGGGCTCCACCCCGGGCTGGCTGAGCGGGTGGTGGAGGAACTGGTGTTGATGACATAGAATGGCTTCTCTGCGGAGCGGGACCTCCCACTATACAGGCACATTGTCTCCTCATGTGACCAAACTCCACACATTCATAGCAACTCACCGGTGCTGGTGCTAAGGGTTGAAGGGAGCCCCGAGCACCGGGATAACTGGCAGAAGGACCTGGTATAGACGAACCCTGAGCAGATAGAGTACGGGACAAACTCTGTGTTGGGAGGGCATCGAGGGATGAATGGCCCTGCTGATAACTGTGAGAACCATGGCTAGATGATGCACCACAGTGAACTGGGCGAGCCGTCTGAGCATGTCTGAAAGGGCGACCTCTACCGTGCTGGAACTGACCCCCGGAAGGAGCACCGCTAAATCCATCATGTCCACGAAGACTCTTGGCTTCTCTCTCAACCCTCTCCTGACTGCGAACCATCTCAATCTAATGAGAAATGTCGACAACCTCATCAAAAGTAGCACCAAACAGTCTCTTTCTCTGGTCATAAGCAATCACAGCTAATAAGTGAGGCCATCTATAAACCTCCTGATCCTCTCCCTGTCTGTGGGAACTAACCAGATAGCATGACGGACCAACTCTGAGAATTACATCTCATACTGCGTCACAGACATATCACCCTGATGAAGCTGCTCAAACTGTCTACGCAGCTCCTCTCTGCAGGACTGAGGCACGAACTTCTCTAGAAAGATAACGGAGAACTGCTACCAAGTAAGGGGTGATGCGCCGATTGGCCTACGCCTCTCGTAAGCCTCCCACCAACTGAATGCATCCCCAGAGAACTAAAAAGTAGTGAACGAGACTCCACTGGTCTCTAGAATACCTGTTGTACGGAGTATCCTCTAATACCTGTTCAAGAAGCCATGTGCATCCTCTCCCACTGCACTACCGAGAGATGGAGGCTGGAGTCTCCCAAACCTCTCCAATCTACGCTGCTCATCCTCAGGCATAGCAGGAACCACATAGTCCTGAGCAACTACAACCGGTTGGGATGGTAATTCCCCCGGTGTCTGGAGTCCCTATATTACCTGCTCAGGTGTGCGGGCAGCGGGAGTCTGAGTGCCTCCCCCGACCTGAGAAGTGGTTGCGGCCGTCGAAACAGAGACCTCCTGAGCAAGGCCGGTTCACACGATCAGAATCTGAGATAAGGCCTCCTGAAGGCCAGGAATCATGATGGGCACAAGTGGTGTCTGAGCTAGTCCCGCTGGTGCATCCACAACCGGTACCTGGTCCAGATCTGGGGCAACTGGTGAATCTGCAGGTACTGCCCTAGCTGTTGTGTGGGTTGCACCTCTGCCCCTACCGCGGCCTCTACCGCGACCTCTGCCTCTCGCGGCCTTGGCTGGTGGTACTGGTGGTTGTCCATCCTGCCCAATAGTACGAGACCTCACCATCTATGACAGAATGAAACAACAGATGTTTAGCTACCAGAATCAACAGATTCGCACGACAAGAATTCAAGAATGTGGAGTTTCCTAAGGGTTCTGCAGCCTCTCAAAGATAAGTACAGACGTCTTCGTACTAATCCGCAAGACTCTACTAAACCTGCTCATGACTCGTGAGACCTATGTAACATAGGCTCTAATAATAACTTGTCACGATCCAAATACCTAACCCATCGTGATGGTGCCTATCGTGGTACTAGGCAAGCCGACATTTTCAATATATGACAGAAATGAGTTAAAGCAATTAAATTAACCGGAGGTTTACATATCAACGGGGCAAAACCCAAAACACAAGTGCGAAATAGTAGCTCGGCATAGAGGTGTCACTAAGTCATGAGCATCTAACAACCAGTCTAGAACATAGTCCACAACAATCTATGCCAAATGCCAATACAAGATAGAAAAGATAATAAGAAAGGAGAGACAAGGAATGCGAACGCAGGAAGCTACCTCGTAAGTCTCCGATAGTCATCCACGCACGAGATCAACACCCTCTATGACTGGGCATGCCTCGATCTGCACATGAAGTGCAGGGTGTAGCATGAGTACGACCAACTCGGCAAATAACAGAAATAAATAAGGAACTGAGAAGCAGTGACGAGCTATGTAAATACAGTTCATTTCAGAAGTTTTTAGTAAAGAGTGAACATGTTTTCAAATCCGGCAGTTTAAGTCAAATCAGTTTGGGTTCAAGTAAACCAGATATAAATCTTTCAGAAATTTTACAACAATGACAGATAACAACTAAGTGCAATAATAATTAAAAGCAAGTACAACCTCTCAAGGCAACAGTCACTCAACTCATATCAACAGCTCATACACTCGGCTCTCAGCCCTGAATACTCACTCTCAATAGGTACTTGCGCTCACTGGGGTGTACAGACTCCAAAGGGGCTCCTTCGTCCCAAGCGCTATATCGTTGTTGCGTGCAACCCGATCCAATCTCGTTGCGGCATGCAACCCTATCAATAATATATATAAGTATCCCTAAGGCTTGTTGTGGCGTGCAACCCGATCCATATACATAAATATATATAGCTCGAAGGCTTGTTGCGACGTGCAACCCGATCCATATACGTAAAAATAGATATAAGGCTTGTTGCAGTGTGCAACCCGATCCATATACATAAATATATATATAGACCGAAGGCTTGTTACGGCGTTCAACCCGATCCATATACCTCACAAAGCTCAACGCTCGACACTCAAGCCCTATCTCAGTCACTAACCTCTCCAGCCTCTCGGGCTCGCAGAAATCATAATATTAAGCCCAGACAGAGAATACAACAAGTATTAACAAGAAATGAGAGAGACTGAGATATGATTCACAATTAAGACTGTGACTGAGTACAAGACAACAATTAGCAGTCAATTCAACAAGTACACGACCGCTGCGGGTCCCAACAGTAATATCATATAGCCTAAGCATGGTTTCTAACATGAATGGAAGTCAATTTCTCAAAGATAAGGAAAAAGAAGTAATAACAATCGGCTTCGAGTTTATGGTCTCACGGGACAGATCAAGTCACAATCCCTCACGGTGCACGCTTATACACCTGTCACCTAGCATGTGCATCACCTCCAATTGATCACATCATGCTAATTTCGGGTTTCATACCCTTAAAACTAGATTTAAGACTGTTACGTACCTCAACAACGCAGAATTCCTACTCCGAAATGCCTTTGCCTCTCGAATCAGCCTCCAAATTCCCCGAATCTAGCCACAAACAAAACGAGATAATCAATATAGGCTAAATGATCAATTCCAAGAAATCTGAAATTGGCTCAACCCCCCACCCCAATCCCACGTCTCGAAATACGACAGAAGTCACAAAACCCGAAAGCACATTCACTCACGAGTCCAACAATACCAAATTTATCAAAATACGACATCATTTGCCCTTCCAAAACCCCAAAATTCACTCTCCAATTCTCAAGACCTAATCTCCCAAATTTCACCTCAAAAACTCACAACTTAGGTGTAAAATCAGTGCGGAAACACGATTATTGAAGATAAATAGGCCCAAGGAACTTATCTCAGTGATTACTTCGAAATCCCTCTCAAAATCCCCAAACTCCGAGCTCAAAAATGATGAAAATGGTGAAAAATCTCGAAGTCTTCTATCTATAGGTTCTGCCCAGCAAAATCACACCTGCGAACCTCCTGTCGCATCTACGACGATGCACCTGCGGAAATTCCATCGCAGGTAGGGATTTCACTTAAAATCCCACGCTCCGCTCTACGGCTTCATGACCATATCTGCGCCTATCGCGGGGGTGGAAATCCATCGCACCTGCGACCACCAATCACACCTACGCTCAGATGCCTACTTCCGCGACCCTCGCAGGTGCGGGAAAGTCTTCGCACATGCGGCTTCTGCCCAGCTCGCCCTTGGCTGCTTCTGCGAATCCTTCTTCGCTTCTGCGGACTCGCACTGTAACGACCCGACCGATTGTTTTGAGCTCTAGTGCGTCGTTCAGTGGTTTGAAGTCGTGAGCAGCTCCATTTTAGGTATTATGACTTGTAGATGTGGTCGGAATTGAATTTCGGGAAGTTTAGAGTTGATTTAGAAAGAGAATTCTCATTTCAAAAGCCTTAAGTTGGAAGAATCAACTAAGATTAGAATTTTGAGTAAACGACCTCCGAATCAGGATTTGAAGGCTCCTGCAAGTTTGTATGATGATTTCAGACTTGGGCGTATGTCCGGATCGGGTTTTGGATAACCCGGGAGTATTTCGATGCATATTGTGGAAGTCATCATTTTTGAAAAATTTCCTAAGTTTGGCTTGAAGCGCATTTCAATGATGTTGATGTCCCTTTGGGATTCCGAGTCTGGGAATAGCTCTATATGGTGATTCTGGAGTGGAGAGCACGGTCGGAAGTGAATTTGGATGTCTGTAGGTCATTTTGAAGTCATTTGGCTAAAGATAGAAATTTGAAGGTTTTTTAGGAGTCCGACCGGAAGTGGAAATTTTGATATCGGGGTCGGAATGCAATTCCGAAAGTTGGAGCAGGTCCGTAATGTCAAATATGACTTGTGTGCAAAATTTGAGGTCAATCGGACGTGATTTGATAGGTTTCGACGTCAGATGTTGAAGTTGGAATTTCTAAGTTCATAAAGTTTGAATTTTAGTGCGATTCATGATTTCACCATTGTTTGATGTGATTTCGAGGCTCGACTAATTTCGAATGAGGTACTGGGACTGGTTGGTAGTTTTGGTTGCGGTCTCGGGGGCCTCGGGCGTGTTTCGGATGCTCAACGGGTCGATTTTTGCCTTGAGAGGGTTGCTGGTTTTCTGGTGTGAGTGCAGCAGATATTTACTCTATTCGATCGCATGAGTGGGTGTGCGATCGCATAGAAGGATTTGGAGGCTGCTTGGATTTGGCCTGTGCGATCGCGTGGCAGTGTATGCGATCGCATAAGGGAAGAATTGGAGGCTTGGGAATTTGCTTATGCGATCACGTGTAGGTGTTCGCGATCACAGAGAAGGATTTGTGAAGGTTGCTGGGTTTCCCTATGAGATCGCAGGGTCTTGTACGTGATCACACAGTGGAATTTTGGGGGCTTTTTGAGTTTGGCCTATGCGATCGCATGAAAGTGAGTGCGATCGCATAGAAGGGGTCGTCTGGGCAGAATGTTTATAACCGTGAATTATGGCCATTTCCTCACTATTTCATCTTGGCATGGAGATTTTGGGAGGCTTCAAGGGGGATTTTCATCATACATATCAAGGTAAGCAAATTCCTCCCGTTTTTAAGTTAAATACAAGATTATATGCATGGATTAGGCATGGGAATTGATTGGAAATTTGGAAAATCTTAAAGAAACCTACAAAATGGTAATTTGGAGGTTTAGCCACGAATTGAGCATGAATATTTGAGTAAATTATATATTTGAGTTAGTAACGCTATGGGTAGAATATATCTTCGAGAAATTTCAGATTCCGGGCACGTGGGTCGAGGGCATTTTGGTCATTTCACTGAGCGGAGTTGGGGCATTTTATAATTTGGAATTGTTGCAAGTATTAGAATATATTTGCATTGGTTTGTCGTTGTTTGGATAGTTTTGGGGCGATGTGCGTCCGTTGGAGTCGTCGGAAGGCTTGGAAGCTGGTATTTGGAATTTCGGAGCGAGGTAAGTCTCCTTTCTAACTTTGTGGTGGGGAATCGTCCCCCTAGTTGAACTAATTAAGTATGATTGACTATCTGCAGGGGGTACGTACGCACGAGGTGACGGGAGTCCGTGCGTAGCTACTATTATACCATGTCTGAGTAGCCTAAGACCCACTAGCACGCCTTACCTGTTGTACCTATGATCTTGTCTGTAATATTAGACTGTTAATATAATTGGGTTTGTAATTGAATGACTAAAGAAGATTAGAGTTTATTTTCTTAAGCATCTAAAAAGAGAATTTATTTCCCTCGTGGGCAATTGTATTTCCGGATAAGGTTGTATTATTAAACATTATAAAAGCTTGGCAAGTGAATTTCGAAAAAAGATTTAAATACTATTTTGTGGTTTTTAAAAGAGAAATCGGTCATTTACTTGAGTATTTGTGTTCCCGACATATTCGGGGTGGATTGTTGTTGTGCATGTCTGCATGTGACCGCTTCACAATTTACATTCCGCGAGCGGAGTGTTATTTCCCTCACTCTCATGGGAGCGGGCCGTACGCCACTGCGAGATTGAAAGAAATATTATGGTTCGGGCTGTTCGACCCTCGGCAGTGCATAGAGATGATTATTATGATGGCTCAGGCCGGTTGTCCTTATCCCGTATGCGCATGCTAAATTATTAAATGTTTTTCATTATTTTTGAAGTGGTAAGATATTTGGGGGGAAATAAAGAAGAAAATGTGGATTTATGATATTTGGGGGAAAACAAAGAGGAAATTGTTTATTTAAGATATTTTGGAAAATAATGAGAAAGTGGTAATTGGTTGTTTATTTCCAGTATTTACTTGGATTTCACTGCCTTATATATATATACCGTTTTACTACTTTTACATGCCTATCGTGTTCATCTTATACTGTTAATTAATTTACTGGCCCTTTGTGAGTGTCTAATTCGACCTCCGTCACTACCTCTCTGAGATTAGGCGGGCGACTTCTGAGTACACGTTGCTTTTGTACTCATGCTACACTTGTTGTGCATTTTATTGCATAGGTACTTTCATAGCAATGTGGAGGATTCGGAGACTTAGGCGAGCTGCATAATCCGGAGGCGATCCGCAGCTGACAGAGTCTCTCTCGTACTGTATTTATTATATTATTTTAAATTTCCTCGTCCAATTTGTACTTCTGACATGCTTGTAATGATTGTATAATTTTTTAGAAATTGCTCATGTACTTGTGACACCGGGTTCTGGGATGTGTTGGGATATATTTGCTAAAGTGTAATATTTAAACTAGTGTTTTACTTGACAGATTTTATTTAGCTAACATGTAATAAAGTGAAAGGAAATGATTTTTCATAAATGATAAACATGAATTTATTTTGACTAATTAATGATTGGCTTGCTTGACAATAGTGTCTGGCGCCATCACGACCGTAGGGATTTTGGGTCGTGAAAACATGGTATTAGAGCGCTAGGTTCCCGTAGGTCTCACGAGTCATGAGCAAGTCTAGTAGAGTCTTGCGGATCGGTACAGAGACGTCTCTACTTATCTTTGAGAGGCTACAGGGCTGTTAGGAGTACTTCCCTTCTCGATTCCTCATCGTGCGATTCGATTCCCTTAAGGCTTATGCCTAAGTTTATTCTTACTTCATCTTATGCGTCGCGAAGCGCTTGCTATGAATAAGGAATTTGAAGAATTGAAATGGTGCTACAGATGTAATTCGAGATGTTTCCGTGTATAATTGGTTAGGGTTGTTGTTATGGCCCTGCAAAAGAATAATATGTTGTTTCAGCTCAGTAGCTGTGTTTCTGGGAGCGTTAAGGCTATGCTCAGGTAGTGATGATTCTTGCGATTGGTTGTCGCGCGATGTCGATATGATGATAGAATGCTTACCCATATGTTGGGGGTGATGAATAGTTTGAGGGGAGGTCTTCTCAGAGTGTGATTTCAAGATTTTGGTATTTTAGTTCCGGCGGGGGAAAGGCATTTGGATTATGAATGGTCAGGTTAGGGTTTATTAAGTAGTAAGACTGGGTGTCTTCAAGTGAGGTGGGATATGCACCTGTGACGTGAAGTCGTCATCATAGATCGAACGGAATGTGTTAAGTTTGTCGGTGATATGGTTTCTTCGGTTACGTGGGGTCAGAGTATTGAGAAGGATTATTGAAGAATGCAGTTGGCAGAGACCGCGAGGTGTGGTGGTTAGTACCGGATAAGTGTTGATAATGAAGTCAACTAGAGAAAGATGATTATCGGAGAGCTTGAGGTCGTGGTGATCTGCTGGTTTGAGAGCTACAGAGAATGGTCATGAAGTGAGGCTAGGCGGTGGTTCCATTTTTAAGAGGCTAGGTGTAAGAAGCGGAAGTCGAGCAGCCGCAAAGTGGGGGAGCGGCAGCATAGCTTGGAATTTGAAGATATTTTCGCGCATTTAATAGATGTCCATGAGGAGAGGACGGACTAGTAAAGTTGGTAAATGAAGCAGGGCGTAGGATGGGGTATTGAAGTCGCAGAGAGCGTGCATTTCAGCGTCGTTAGAAAGTGTTCGCGGGTGATTTTCACAGGTGGGTCATCTCCTGTGAATAGGGTAGTAGTAGCATGGTTGGCAGGTCTCGGTGAGGGGTTCTAGTGGCTATTCGGTAGGAGGAGGAATGTGTGAATGATGCTAGAGAATTTGAGTACTTAGGGAGTGCTAGCAAGAGAATTCGGAAAAATTTGGACGGATTGGTTGAGCAAGATCGTGTTATCAAAGGAGAAAGGATCTCGGTAGGGTCTAGAGTGGTGCATGGAGTAGCTTCGGGCTAAGTGGCGGAGTCCCACCATCTGCAGTTGGGTTGTAGGGTTGTTTTCTCATAGTGTTGCGGATTGTCGGCGTGTCGGCAAGTTATTTCAGCTAAGGGAAAGGAGTAAAATGGTGATTGTGCTTGGAATTTGAGGAATGTGTGAAAGAGTTGGCCCTGTCGGATCAGGGTTAGGCTTTGGAAGATTCAGAATTTATGCTTAAGGCATGGGCGAGTTGTAAGGATAGTGACTCAGTCATGTGCTTCAAGGTAAAGGGAGTTCATGTGCTAGAAGAGCCTTAGAGTTGATTGTATGCGGGGCCAGTCAGAGTGAGTGACTGTCAATAGCGGTCCTAGTGAGTTCAACAGTTAAGAATGCGGCGTTTTAAGGGTTTCAGGCAGCAGTGTGATCGAGAGCTTTTGTAGAGTAATTTCTGAGAAAAAGGAGAATGGTTGGAACGTTCTATAGTGTGATTCAGCATACAGGATAGTATTGGAGGAGTGGGAGAAATAAGCTCCGGATTGTAGAAAGATGATCAGGATGGTATGAGACGGATTGCGGGATTTAGGCAGCATGGTCTCGTGAATCAAGGTCACTCGGGATGAGTGAGGGTTGAGCTTGCTATGAGTTGAAGGAAGTTGCTATTATTCCTGAAGCAATTGAAGATGATAAAAAGAAGATAGATTGATTAGCCATGGTTGAAATGGCACATTTACGGCAGTGATCAGTTCCATCGGTGTGATTAAGTTATGCATGTGGTTTGTGCCGGTGTGTGCGGGGATTGTCGGCCGTCGTGCTGGATTTCATGTGGGAGCATTTGAGTGCTATGGCCTGTTAGGTGTAGGCAGATCCTGGAAGGGTTATGGTGGTATGGGCTACTACTTAAGGATTTGCATGTTGGGTGATTGTGGGAATTCACTCGTGTGTTGAGATGATACTCCTGAATTGAGTTAAGTAAAAGGTTTCTAGATGATGAAGTGTTCACCCTATTGGTGGTTCAGAAGTTGTGATGGAATTCTAGCGCTACCTCATATTGGCATGTTAGGTGCGGTAAGCAGTATGTAACTGGGAGTGAGAATCGAGATTGCGATTCGGTGTTGATAAGGATGTCATGAGCTCGGAAGAGCAAGAAGGAGTGATTTGAAAGTTCAGAGAAAGCTGGTGTTATCTTCAGTGTCGCCTGAGATTGATATTCGGCGAAAGAGGCTTTGTACCCTGGTCATGGGTTCTTGATGTGTCTTGTTGCCTTGTGTGGAAGGTCATGGAAGCATGACCGCAAAAAGATTGTATGAGTGTGACATGTAGTCACTTGATGGATTGAAGATTTGGACTGAGTATAAAGAAGTGCAATATTGTGTATTTGAGAAGTTATGCCTGAGAGGCGTTCAGTTCATGTGGTTATGGATTGTGGGGTGTTTGTGTCGGCTATGATGGTTGTTCTTGTATATTATGAGAGAAAGTGGGTTAATGTGGACCCAGGTAGAGCTATTAGCTTAGTTTGGCGCAAGCAAGGTAGACTCGATATTTGTGGATGGATTTAAATATGATTATGGGCTCTGTATGAGCCAGGCATGTGTATTTCAGTAAAAGCGCTTTTCATGGAGAGGCATTAGAACAGCAGATGTTGCTCCGTCTTCGTCAAATCCAGGTGATCTTATGACTGTGCCGTGTGAGTTGTGAAACGGCTTGATAATTTCCTATGTGTTGAGGTCCCGCGTAGTGTGATGATGAGAAGAGTTAATATATTTATTTTTCTTATGTTTTATTTCCTATTTTCTGAGAAAAGTTCATATTAGTTGCGTGAGTTGAATAGTCCCTTCTTATGAAGGGGAGTGTGATCGCATAGAAGGGGTCGTCTGGGCAGAATGTTTATAACCGTGAATTATGGCCATTTCCTCACTATTTCATCTTGGCATGGAGATTTTGGGAGGCTTCAAGGGGGATTTTCATCATGCATATCAAGGTAAGCAAATTCCTCCGTTTTTAAGTTAAATACAAGATTATATGCATGGATTAGGCATGGGAATTGATTGGAATTTGGAAAATCTTAAAGAAACCTACAAAATGGTAATTTGGAGGTTTAGCCACGAATTGAGCATGAATATTTGAGTAAATTATATATTTGAGTTAGTAACGCTATGGGTAGAATATATCTTCGAGAAATTTCGGATTCCGGACACGTGGACCCAAGGGCATTTTGGTCATTTAACTGAGCGAAGTTGGGGCATTATATAATTTGGAATTGTTTCAAGTATTAGAATATATTTTCATTGGTTTGTCGTTGTTTGGATAGTTTTGGGGCGATGTGCGTCCATCGGAGTCGTCGGAAGAGCTTGGAAGCCGGTATTGGAATTTCGGAGCGAGGTAAGTCTCCTTTCTAACTTTGTGAGGGGGAATCGTCCCCCTAGGTGAACTAATTAAATATGTGTGACTATCTGCGGGGGGTACGTACGCACGAGGTGACGGGAGTCCGTGCGTAGCTACTATTATGCCATGTCCGGGGAGCCTAGGACCCACTAGCATGTTTTACCTGTTGTACCTGTGATCTTGTCTGTAATATTAGACTGCTAATATAATTGAAATTGTAATTGAATGACTAAAGAAGATTAGAGTTTATTTTCTTAAGCATCTAAAAAGAAAATTGTTTCCTTCGCGGGCAATTGTATTTCCGGATAAGGTTGTATTATTAAACATTATAAAAACTTGGCAAGTGAATTTCGAAAAAGGATTTAAATACTATTTTGTGGTTTTTAAAAGAGAAATCGGTCATTTACTTGAGTATTTGTGTTCCCGACGTATTCGGGGTGGATTGTTGATTGTGCATGTTTGCATGTGACCGCTTCACCATTTACATTCCGCGAGCAGAGTGTTATTTCCTCCACTCTCATGGGAGCGGGTCGTACGCCACGGCGAGATTGAAAGAAATATTATGGTTCGGGTCGTTCGACCCTCGGCAGTGCACAGAGATGATTATTATGATGGCTCAGGCCGGTTTCCTTATCCCATATGCGCATGCTAAATTTTTAAATGTTTTTCATGATTTTTGAAGTGATAAGATATTTGGGGGGAAATAAAGAAGAAATTGTGGATTTATGATATTTGGGGAAAAACAAAGAGGAAATTGTTTGTTTAAGATATTTTGGAAAATAATGAGAAAGTGGTAACTGGTTTTTTATTTCCAGTATTTACTTGGATTTCAGTGCCTTATATATATGTTGTTTTACTACATTTACATGCCTAGCGTGTTCATCTTATACTGTTAATTAATTTGCTGGCACTTAGTGAATGTCTAATTCGACCTCTCGTCACTACCTCTCTGAGGTTAGGCGGGCAACTTACTGAGTACACGTTGCTTTTGTACTCATACTACACTTGTTGTGCCTTTTATTGCACAGGTACTTTCAGCAATGTGGAGGATTCGGAGACTTAGGTGAGCTGCATCATCCGGAGGCGATCCGTAGCTGACAGAGTCTATCTCGTACTGTATTTATTATATTATTTTAAATTTCCTCGTCCAATTTGTACTTCGGACAGGCTTGTAATGATTGTATAAATTCTAAGAAATTGCTCATGTACTTGTGACACCGGGTTCTGGGATGTGTTGAGATATATTTGCTAAAGTGTAATATTTAAACTATTGTTTTACTTGACAGATTTTATTTAGCTAACATGTAATAAAGTGAAAGAAAATGATTTTTCATAAATGATAAACAGGAATTTATTTCGACTAATTAATGATTGTCTTGCCTGAGAATGGTGTCCGGCGCCATCCCGACCGTAGGGATTTTGGGTCGTGACACGCACCTGCGGTCCCACTCTGCTGGTGCGATTACACCAGCAACAGCAGCACTTCAGCTGCTCTTTCTATTCCAAAACCAAGTCTGAAACCTCCCGAATTCCACCCGAGGACCTCGGAACCTCAACCAGCCATGACAATAAGTCATATAACCCAACACAAACTTAATCAAACCTTCGAGACACTCATAACAACATCAAAAAACCTATTACACTCGGATTTATGCCTTAAGAACTTCTAAACTTCCGAATTCCACAAACGATGCTGAAACCTACCAAACCTCGTCTGATTGACCTCAAATTTTGCACACAAGTCATAAGTGACACCACGAACCTACTCCAATTCCCGGTAATCAAATCCGGTCCCGATATTAAAATTCCCACTGCCAGTCAAAATCGCCAAAATTTCATCTTTCGCCAATTCAACCCTAATTCTACTATCTCCAAATCATATTCCGGACGCGCTCCTAAGTCCAAAATCACCTAATGGAGCTAATGAAACCATCAAAATTTAAATCTGAGGTCGTTTACACACAAGTCTATATCTGGTCAAATTTTCTAACTTAAGCTTCTAATTAAGAGACTAAGTGTCTCAATTCACACCGAAATCACTCCGGACCTGAACTAACCAACCCGGTAAGATATATAGCATATCTAAAGCACAAAAGAAGCAGAAATGGGAGAAATGGGGCTATAACTCTCGAAACAACCGGTCGAATCGTTACATTCAAACTAGCTAGCTAAATGATTTTCCTATACTTATGATATATGTATATACTAAAAAATGATGCATACATCAAATGGTCTGCTAACATGATATAACAACATATCAACCAGATACACTTAAATTGGACCTCTATTTTCTTGTCCCTTTACATGGTGATACATATTAAAATTCAGATTTTATCTCTAGTTCAAACTTTAAAATGTTTCTTCATAAGCAATGAAAAAGAAAACCAAAATTCCAAAGAAAACTAAAGAATCAAATCAGGAATGAAAGCCATTGCAATATCATGTTTTGTTCAATGGACAATATTTTGTGTGTTGTTAAGAACTGAAATCTATTAAATTGAGCAAAAGTGAATACAAAAATAAAAAATTTGAGAGAATTTAATAAGTAGATAACTGTTAATTTTCTCAAAGACATGTTTGTTTCAAGCAATTCTCTTTAATTAAAAAATAAAATGATATTCTGATAAACAAAGCTAAATGACTACAATACAAGGGCAAAATCTGAAAACCTAAACACAATCCCCATTATTCAATATTTACAGGAAAACGAATCTCAAAATCGGAATAAACCTAAAAGAAAAATTATTGAATAGTTTAGAAAAAGATTGGACCTTACCTTGGAGGAGAATAGCATTGCACGAGTAATCAATGAAACGAGATAAGATTAGCCTTTGAATTTAACAGGAAGACTGCCAAGACTTTCAAGTCTCATCTTCCACTTGTCTTTCGAAAAGAATCTTTAGTTCAGATTTCAAAGATTGCTGGAAAATTCAAGTAAATAGGAAAATGATGCAATAGATTGTAACAAAAGAAAAACCAGAGAATTCTTTTCAAAACTTGTAAATTAACTATAATAAAGTTTTACCACTTACCGAGAAAATATTCTAAATGCTTTGAGTCTAACAATTTTTATTTACTACCTTTCATCAACACAAGAGACAAGAAAAGTCCAAGCACGTGGGAACGGGAATGTAGGGAATTAATATTGCTTTAATGATTTAAAGAATAAAAAGAAAAGTTACGTTAGTAGAAATAGAAAGAAAAGAAATATTTAAGAAATAATAAAACAAAATATTTGGTAGGGGATTTAATCCCTTAACTTTAGGCTACTGGAAATAAGGGGCCAAAACTAATGCACCACTTCACCTCTTGTTACCCTGGGTTTAATCAAATATGTATATGTATTTTTGTCAAATTATGTATATCATATATATACTTTAACCCGAGGACCACGGGTTCACGTGAATATAACGACCCGGTCGGTCATTTTGAGAGTGCTAGTATTGATCCCATATTTATTGCTCCCTATATATCATTTTGTGGTTACTTGACTTGTCGGGGTGCTTGGTGTTGGGTTCGGGAGAGTTTCGGAGTGCAATGGGACACATAGTCCCTAAATTCAAAGTTAAAGTCATAGGAGTCGATCGTAGTTCGAATTGTGTGAAGACGACTCCAGAAAAGAGTTTTGACGGTTCCAATAACTCCTTATGGTGATTTTGATATTAGGAGCTTGTCCGAATAATGATTTGGAGGTCCGTAGGTCATTTTGGCGTTAATTGGCAAAAGTTAGAAAATTGAAAGATTTTGAAAGGTTTGACCGGGGGTAGACTTTTTGATATTGGGGTCGGATTCCGATTCCGGAAGTTGGAGTATATCAGTAAAGTATTATGACTTGTGTGCAAAATATAAGGTCAATCGGACTTAATTTGATAGGTTTCTGCATCAGATGTGGAAGTTAGAAGTTCAAAAGTCCATTAGGCTTAAATCGATGTGCAATTTGTGTTTTTGATGTTGTTTGATGTGAATTGTGGCCTCGACTAAGTTCGTATCGTGTTATAGGACTTATTGGTATAATTGGCGGATGTCCCGGGGGCCTCGGGGGCGATTCAGATCGATATCGGATTATTTTTAGAGTTATGCAATTTGTTGAAGCTCCCAGCTTCTGGTGTCATTGCACCTGCGGTGGGATTGGCCGAGGTGCGCACTCGCAGGTGCGAGCGATGGAGCGTAGAAACAGAAATGGACAGTCCAGGTAGGACTCGCAGGTGCGGAAAAGGTTCCACAGAAGCGGCTTCTCTTCTGCGGTGGGAAATGTGCAGGAGCGAGTGGGGTCGTAGGTGCGACACATTTTGATGGAAGCGCGCAGGTGCGGACCTTTACTCGCATAAGCGGACTCAGTGGAATTAAGCGAAGTCCGCACCTGCGATGGAAATTCCGCAGGTGCGGAGCTGCAGATGCGGATGTGGGTTCACATATGCGAAATCGCTAGGCAGAAAAGGCCTTAGTTCGAGGGTTTGATTTGGTTATCCATCTTTTGACCTAGAGAGCTTGGATTAAGGCAAAATTTTGAGGGATATTCAGAAGAAGCATTTGGGTAAGGATTCTTGACTCGTTTTTGATTAATCGCCATGAATTTATTGTTGTTTTCATCATTTAATTAGTGTTTTTAGTTGGTAATTTGGGGAAAACTTCTTAGGCTGAAAAATGAGAATTTGAAAGACGATTTGAGGTAGGGTTTGAGTAATTCTTGTATGGTTGGACTCGATAGCAAATGAGTGTTCGAATTTTATGATTTTGGCTCTGGTCGACTTTTTGGAGCGATTTTTCAATTCTTTGCTAAAGTTGTAATTTCATTATTTAAATAAGTTTCCTATAGTTATATTTATAGTATGAAATTATTTTGGCTAGATTCGAGCTAATTGGAGCTGGAAAATTGAGGGAAAGGCCTTCCTATTGATTGATTGAGCGAGGTTTGAGGTAAGTGACTTGTCTAACCTTGTGTGGGAGAAATCCCCCTTAGGATTTGGTATTGTTGTTACAATTTATGATAAGTGAGGATCATGTACGCGAGGTGACGAGTGCGTACACGTGCTAAAGTTTGAAATTCGGTTTTATCTAAATAATTTCCTTTTTATGCCTTAACTGAGTTACTTTAGCATGTATAGCCATCATGTTTAGCCTAATTTCACATGTCTACTTGTCTTATCTCTTATTTGAAACATGTACTACATGCTTAGTTGAATTACCTGCTTTCTTGATTCCACATTCCTTATTTTAACGGTGGGATTCTGAAATTGTTATCCTTGAGATATCATTGTTTCAGTTATTATATTTTGGTTTCCGTGATTATTATTGAGATGATTGTTTAGTTGTTGCACCTGTGCGGTTGTTATTGTTGCACAAGGTTTCTGTCGTCCAGTTGTTATCGTTTGCACAAGGTTTCTATCGTGCCATTGTGATTATTGATACTCATGCGGTGGTATAAGGTATGGGTGTTGAAACGCATGCAGTGAGATAATGTTGGCTTGATACGCGTGGCTAGTATGGAACTACTAGAAATCATGTGGTGTGATAAGGTGGGCTAAAATGCAGGATGCTATTTTGGGAAAATAACTTATAAAACAAAATATAAAGGCTCCCACGGTGATATAAGGAAAGATTGTGAGATATTTACTTTTAGGACTACTAGGCGGTACCTTGGGATTGCCCCTGTTGATTTCCTTTATTTGTTGTATTAGTTGTTGTTTTCTTTCCTTAACTTGTAAGATTTTTGGCTTCCTTTCATGTTGTATTTGTCTTTCTTTGATTCGGTGTTATTACCTTCCGTAAATTCTCATTGTTCACTTCTCTGTCATTTTATTATATTATTATATTTGTTTCTTATTATTTCCAGTAGGGCCATATCTGACCTCATCACTACTCTACCGAGGTTAGGCTTGGCACTTACTGGGTAGCGTTGTGGTGTAATCATACTACTCTTCGGCTCATCTTTTTTGTGCAGATCCAGGTACTGCCTACCAGACCAGGTACTAGTGAGCTAGTCCGTACGTGGAGATTTCAAAGTACATCTGTCAGCGTCCACAGACCTCGGTGTCCCCCTCTGTCTTTATAATGTTTTTTACTTATCCTTATTAGACACTGATGTATACGGATATTTAGTATTTTTGTTTAGAGCATGTGACCTATATCTACCGAGTTTTGGGAGCTATTTATACTTTAGTTGTAGATTTTATTTATTACCGTTGTTGACGCTTGAGTTTTAGCTTAATATTTCAGTTCTTCTACATACTTGTTAGGTTTACCTAGACTTAGAGACTAGGTGCCGTCACGACATCCTACGGAGGAAATTTGGGGTCGTGACAAGTTGTTATCAGAGCTTTAGGGCATAGGTGTATGAGTCACAAGCAGGTTTAGTAGAGTCTCGCGGATCGGAACGGAGACGTTTGTGCTTATTTTCGGGAGGCAATGGAACTTGTCACGACCCAAAATTCCTAAGGTCGTGATGGCGCCGGACATCATTTCCAGACAAGCCAATCATTTATTTATTTGAAATAAATTTCCGATTTTAACATTTATGAAAAATATTTCCTTTCACTTTATTACATATTAACCAAATAAAATTCTGTTAAGTAAAACAATGGTTTGAATACTACACTTTAGCAAATATATCCCAACACATCCCAGAACCCGGTGTCACAAGTACATGAGCAATTTTTAAGAATATATACAATCATCACAAAGCCTGTCCGAAATACTAATTGGACACGGAAGTTTAAAATGAAAGTAAATATAGTACGAGGGAGACTCTGTCAATTGCGGATCGCCTTCGGATGATGCAGCTCGCCTAAGTCTCTGAATCCTCCACATTTCTATGAAAGTACCTGTGCAATAAAATGCACGGCAAGTGTAGAATGAGTACAAACACAACGTGTACTCAGTAAGTCGCCCACCTAACCTCAGAGAGGTAGTGACGAGAGGTCAAATTAGACACTTGCTAAAAGTCAATTAAGAACATTCAAGTGTGACACTAAGCATGAATATCATAGAAAATTTATTAAAATCAGGAATAATTATTATCAACTCTTTTCACATCTAACACTTTAATTCTTCGTCATATGAATAATAATTAATCATCAAGGGTGATTTAATCAAATAACAATTTAATCAACAGGAAGGAACAACTTCTTCCGAAAATCTTTAATAACTTTAAATCTCTGTCATTCAGTTGACAACTTAAAATCCCAGGCCAATAATCAGGCACAAATCATAGCAACTACGTAGTAAATATCATGCGCAAGCAATGCCAAGGGTCGAATGGCGCGGACCAACAATAATAAACTATGCACCGCCGAGGATCGAACGGCTCGAACCATAGATGCATCTATCTGCCACGCTTGCGAATCGATCATGTGATGCGGTTATATATACAAATAACAAGGCTAGCCTGCTCGCGAATCATACCTGCGACTCAGGTGCTCATATCTACCCATATCTATATTATAAATCCGTATTTTATGAAGAAAGCAGTTTTCTCAGGAAAAAGGTAAAATTCTTCTTAAAGGAACATGAGCTATAGTTTTTAAATCTTTATTTTGAAACTTATTTGCCAAGTTTAATGATATTCCATAATATAACCCTACCAGGTATACGATTATCCACAGAGGAATCAATTCTCTTTATAGATGATTAAGAAAATGAACTCTAGTCTTCTTCAGATATTTAATTACGATTTCGATTATATTAGCAGTTTAATATTACAGGCAGGATCGCAGGTACAACACGTAAGGCTTGCTAGTGGGTCCTAGACTACACGGGCATGGCATAATAGTAGCTACGCACGGACTCCCGTCACCTCATGCGTACGTAGCCCCCGAAGATAATAGCATATACTTAATTATTTCACCTAGGGGGATTTCGGAACCGGCTTCCAAGCCCTTCCGACGACTCCAACGGACACACAACACCCCAAAACTATCCAAACAACGACAAACCAATGAATATACTCTAATATTTGCAACAATTCCAAATTATATAATTCCCAACCCCGCTTAGTGAAATGACCAAAATGCCCTCGGGCCCACGTGCCCGGAATCCTAAATTTCTCGAAGATATACTCTACCCATAGCCTTGCTAGTTCAAATATACAATTTACTCTACATTCCATGCTCAAATTCGTGGCTAAAAATCCAAATTACCATTTCTAAGTTTTTTTCAATATTTCCAAATTTTTTCACAATCTTTCATGTATAAGTCCATGCATATACTTGTATTTAACTTTAAAACATGAAGAAATTACTTACGTTGACATTGCATGAAGAAATCCTCTCTTAAAGCCCCTCAAAATCGCCCCACACAAAAAGAAAAGGGAGAAATGAGCCAAGAATCCCGTTTAAAATGATACACTGCCCAGGTATCCTTCTGCGCGATCGCACAACATCACCCGTGATCGCAAAAGCAAAATCCCAGAAGCCTCCCAGAACACCGTGTGCGATCGCACAATCACAGCTGCGATCGCACAAGCCAAAACCTGAAGCCTCATATTTTTCCTCTGTGTGATCGCACAACAACAGCTACGATCGCATAGACCAGTGCAACAGCCCCCGAAAATCCTCCTCTGTGCGATTGCATACATCCAAGTGCGATCGCACAAGCCAAATTACCATCCCCTCAAATTCCTTCTCCGCAATCGCACCACTAGGGCTGCGATCGCACTGAACCCCCAAAACACCAGAAAAACAGTAGCACAAAAACACTTGAAAACAAACCGAAACACACCCGAGGCCCTCGGGACCCCGTCCAATCACACGACTCAGTCCCATAACCTTACACGGACTTAGTCGAGCCTTGAAATCACCTCAAACAATACCAAAATCACGAATCGCAGCCCGATTCAAGCTTAATGAACTTAGAACTTTCAAACTTCCACATTCGATGTCGAAACCTATCAAATCTTGTCCGATTGACCTCAAATTTTGCACACCAGTCATATTTGACATTACGGACCTGCTCCAACTTCCGGAATCGCATTCCGACCTCGATATCAAAACTTTCACTTCCGGTCGGAATTTCAAAAACCTTCAATTTTCTATCTTTAGCCAAATGACTTCAAAATGACCTCCGGACATCCAAATTCACTTCCGATCGCGCTCACAACTCCAGAATCACCATACAAAGCTATTCCCAGACTCGGAATCCCAAGCGGACATCAACATCACTGAAATGTGCTTCAAGCCAAACTTAGGAAATTCCTTCAAAAATGCTGACTTCCATATTATACGCCGAAACGCTCCCGGGTTATCCAAAAACCGATCCAGACATACGCCCAAGTCCGAAATCATCATACGAACCTGCTAGAACCTTCAAATCCTGATTCGGAGGTCGTTTACTCAAAATTCCAATCTTAGTTGATTCTTCCAACTTAAGACTTCTGAAATGAGAATTTTCTTTCCAAACAACTCTAAACTTTCCGAAATTCAATTCCGACCACACCTACAAGTTATAATACCTGAAATGGAGTTGCTCATGACTTCAAACCGCTGAACGATGCGCTAGAGCTCAAAACGACCGATCGGGTCGTTACATTATCCCCCGCTTAAACCGATGTTCGTCCTCGAACGTGCTAAGAACTGCTCTGGAGTTATCTGAAATCACTGTTTAACACCTCAAGCACCTGCTCGTGCTACCGCAACCCAGTTGAGTACATTAGCTTGATCAAATCTGAAGTTTCTTATTTTATCCATATAATAAGCTCAAAACCTAGTTCCAACACATGAAATTTTCTGCAAGGTCTACTTCCAACATATAAACACCGTATCAACCACCACACAATATACCAGAACATGACTGCATACCTTTGCTGAATTAGCACCATGTACCGCAAAATTCATTATCTAACCACAATGACGTTCCCTGAACCTTAATAGCCAAAATTCCACGAATCTGATGCTCCCAATGCACCTCATGATATATATACATGCATCCTGCTATAATGCTGACAATACCACCACAACGGAGGAGATGTGTAGAAATTCATACCCAACTGCAGAGTTGACAAATCATTGAATATCTCATCTTGACTAGAATCATCACCTCATTACGAACCTGAATAATGGTATTTGTTATTTAATATACACTTTACATAACCTTATCGCACTGATCCCTAATCCGAAAATCTCGTCTCACCCAGCATGAACTGCTCAAACGACAAATCACTCCAAACATGACCAATAGCCTCACATGATACCACATCGTGCCAATAGGCCATAATTCGAACATGATAATAAGAAATGACTCAGGAAGGGACTATTCAACTCACGCAACTAATATGAAATTTTCTCAGAAAATAGGAAGTAGAACATAAGAAAGAATAAATATAGGAACCTTACTCATCATCACACTGTTGCGGCGTGCAACCCGATCCAAATAACATACCCGTGGCGACGTGCCACCCGATCCACACATAAAATTTACATAAGAAGATATATATATACGGAGCTGATTTGCTCACTATTACAAATTACTGAATACCGATGACAAGCACGCTAAGTGCATAATACCATCCTGGGGAGACTGATAAAGCCGTAGGCTACAAAACTCAAGCACAACTGAGGTGCGATATACATATATACACTCTGGATCTCAATAGCTATCCTGCTCACATAACATCCCCCCTACACGGGAATTCAACACATAGGAATTATCAAGCCGTTTCACAAATCACACCGCACAATCATAATATCGCATGAATTTGACGAAGACGGAGCAACATCTGTTGTTCTAATACCTTTCCATGAAAAAGCACTCTACTAATGAACATGCATGGCTCATACGGAGCCCATAATCATATTTAAATCCATCCACAAGCATCGAGTCTACAATGCTCGCACCAAACTAGGATAATAGCCTCACCTAGGTCTACATTAACCCATTTTCTCTCATAATACGCGAGAACAACCATCATAGCTGGGACAAACACCCCATAATCCATAACATATGAGCTGAACGCCTTCCAAGCATAAATTCTCAATTAAGCAATATTGCACTTCCTTATACTCAGTCGAAATCTTCAATCCATCAAGTGACTACATGTCACACTTATACAATCTTCCCATGGTCACGCTCCCACGGCCTTCCACACAAGGTAGCAAGTCTTCACATCCACCACTGGCCATACTACGCTGTAAGACAAATCAAGAACCCATAACCAGGGTACAAAGCCTCTTCCACCGAATATCAATCTCAGGTGACACTGAAGATAACACCAGCTTACTCTGAAATTTCAAATCACTTTTTCTTGCTCTTCCGAGATCATGACATCCTTATTAACACTGAACCACAATCTCGATTCTTACTCCCAGTTACATACTGATTTCCGCACCTAACATGCCAATCTGAGGTAGCGCAAGAATTCCATCATAACTTCTGAACCACCAATTGGGTGAACACTTCATCATATAGAAACCTTTTACTTACTCAATTCAAGAGTACCATCTCAACACATGAGTGAATCCCCACAATCATCCACCATGCAAATCCTTAAGTAGTAGTCTATACCACCATAACCCTTCCGGGATCCGCCAACACCTGGCAGGCCATAGCACTCAAATGCTCCCACATGGAATCCATTACGACGGCTGACAAGCCTCGCACACACCGGCACAAACCACATGCATAACTTAATCACACCGAGGGAACTTATCACTGTCATAAATGTGCCATTTCAACCATGGCTACTCAATCTATTTTCTTTTAATCATCTCCAATTGCCTCAGGAATAATAGCAACTTCCTTCAACCTACAACAAACTCAACCCTCACTCATCCCGAGTGACCTTGATTCACGAGACAATGCTGCCTAAATCCCGCAACCCATCTCATACCCTCCTGGAAACCTTTCTACAATCCGGAGTTTATTTCTCTCACTCCTCCAATACTATCTTGCATGCTGAAACATATCATAGAACATTCCAACCATCTTCCTTTTTCTCATAAATTACTCTGCAAAAGCTTGATTCTCGATCATACTACTGCCTGAAACCCTTAAACGCTGCATTCTTAACTTTTGAACTCACTAGGGCCGCTATTGAGAGTCACCCACTCTGACTGGCCCTGAATACAATCAACTCCAAGTCTCTTCTAGCACATGAACAACCTTTTCCTTGAAGCACGTGACTGAGTCACTACCCTGACAACTCACCTATGCCTTAAGCAAATAATTTGAATCTTCCAAAGCCTAACACTGGCCCGACAGGGCCAACTTTTGCACACATTCATCAAATCCCACGCACAATCACCATTTTACTCCTTTCCCTTAGCTTTAATAACTTGCCAACACGCCGACAATCCGCAACCCTATGATAACACAATCCTGCGACTTAACTGCAGATTGTGGGACTCCCCCACTTAGACCGAAGCTACTCCTTGCACCACTTGAGAGCTTGTCGAGATCCTTTCTCCTTCGATAGCACGATCTTGCTCAACCAATCCGTCCAATTATTCCAAATTCTCTTGATAGTACTCCCTAATTACTCAAATTCTCTAGCATCGTTCATACATTCTGCCTCCTACCGAATATCCACTAGAACCCCTCACAGAGACCTGCCAACCATGCCATTACTAACCTATTCACAGGAGATAACCCACCTGTGGAAAGCACCCGCGAACACCTTCTAACAACGCTGAAATGCCTGCTCCCTGCGACTTCATACCTCATCTTACGCCCTGCTTCATTTACCAACTTTACTAGTCCGTCCGCTCCTCATGGACATCCATTACATGCGCGACAATATCTTCAAATTCCAAGCTATGCTGCCGCTCTCCCACTTTGCGACTGCTCCACTTCCGCTCCTTACACCTGGCCTCCTAGAAATGTAACCACCGCCTAGCCTCGCCTCAGGATCATTCTTTGTAGCTCTCAAACCAGCAGATCACCACGACTTCAGGCTCTCCAAAGATCATCTTTCTCCAGCTGCCTTCATTATCAACACTTATCCGGTACTGAACCACCGCACCTCACAGTCTCTGCCAACCGCATTCTTCAATACTCTGACCCCACGCAACCGAAGAAACCATAGCACCGACAAACTTAACACATTCCATTCGATCAATGACAGCGGCTTCATGTCACAGGTGAATATCCTACCTCACTTGAAGAAACCAAGTCTTACTACTTTATCAACCCCAACCGGACCATTCATAACACAAATGTCTTTCCTTTGCCGGAACTAAAATACTGAAATCTCGAAATCACACTCTGAGAAGACCTCCCTTCAAACCATTCATCACCCTGAACATACGGGCAAGCATTCTATCACCATATCGACATCGTGCGATAACCAATCGCAAGCATCATCACTACCTGAGCATAGCCTTAAGGCTCTCAGAAACACATCTACTAAGCTGAAACAACATATTATTCTTTTGCAGGGCCATAACAACAGCCCCAACTAATTACACATGGAAACATCTCGAATTACATCTGTAGCACCATTCCAATTCCTCAAATTCTTGATTCATAGCAAGCGCTTCGCGATGCGTAAGATTGAGTAAGAATAAACTTAGGCATAAAACTTAAAGGAATCAAATCGCACGATGAGGAATCAAGAAGGGAAGTACTCCTAACAGCCCTATAGCATCTCGAAGATAAGTACAGACGTCTCCATACCGATCTGCAAGACTCTACTAGACTTGCTCATGACTCGTGAGACCTACGGGAACCTAGAGCTCTGATACCATATTGTCACGACCCAAAATCACTAAGGTCGTGATGACGCCGGAAATCATTGTCAGGCAAGCCAATATTTATTTATTTGAAATAAATTTCCGATTTAAACATTTATGAAAAACATTTCCTTTCACTTTATTACATATTAACCAAATAAAATTTTGTTAAGTAAAACAATGGTTTGAATACTACACTTTAGCAAATATATCCCAACACATCCCAGAACCCGATGTCACAAGTACATGAGCAATTTTTAAGAATTTATACAATCATCACAAAGCCTGTCCGAAATACAAATTGGACATGGAAGTTTAATTATGAAAGTAAATACAGTACGAGGGAGACTCTGTCAGCTGCAGATCGCCTCCGGATGATGCAGCTCGCCTAAGTCTCTGAATCTTCCACATTGCTATGAAAGTACCTGTGCAATAAAATGCACGGTAAGTGTAGCATGAGTACAAAAACAACGTGTACTCAGTAAGTCGCCCGCCTAACCTCAGATAGGTAGTGACGAGAGATCAAATTAGACACTTGCTAAAAGTCAATTTAGAATATTCAAGTGTGACACTAAGCATGAATATCATACGAAATTTATTAAAATCAGGAATAATTATTATCAACTCTTTCCACATTTAACACTTTAATTCTTCGTCATATTAATAACAATTAATCATCATGGGTGATTTAATCAACGGGAAGGAACAACTTCTTCAGAAAATTTTTATTAACTTTAAATCTCTGACATTCAGTTGACAACTTAAAATTCCAGGCCAGTAATTAGGCACAAATCATAGCAACTACGCAGTAAATATCATGCGCAAGCAATGTCGAGGGTCGAACGGCGCGGACCAACAATAATAAACTGTGCACTGTCGAGAATCGAACGGCTCGAACTAAAGATGCATCTATCTTCCCCGCTTGTGAATCGATCATGCGATGCGGTTATACATACAAATAACAAGGCTAGCCTGCTCACGAATCATACCTGCGACTCAGGTGCTCATATCTACCCATATCTATATTATAAATCTGTATTTTATGAAGAAAGCAGTTTTCTCAGGAAAGTGGTAAAATTCTTCTTAAGGAACATGAGTTATAGTTTTTAAATCTTTATTTTGAAACTCATTTGCCAAGTTTAATGATATTCCATAATATAACCCTACCAGGTATACGATTATCCACAGAGGAATCAATTCTCTTTATAGATGATTAAGAAAATGAACTCTAGTCTTCTTTAGATATTTGATTACGATTTTGATTATATTAGCAGTTTAATATTACAGGCAGGATCGCAGGTACAACAAGTAAGGTTTGCCAGTGGGTCTTAGACTACCCGGACATGGCATAATAGTAGCTACACACGGACTCCCGTCACCTCGTGCGTACGTAGCCCCCGAAGATAGTAGCACATACTTAATTATTTCACCTAGAGGGCCAATTCCCCCTCACAAAGTTAGAAAGGAGACTTACCTCGCTCCGAAATTCCATAACCGGCTTCCAAGCCGTTCCGACGACTCCAACGGACTACACAACTCCCCAAGACTATCCAAACAATGACAAACCAATGAAAATATACTCTAATATTTGCAACAATTCCAAATTATATAATTCCCAACCCCGCTTAGTGAAATGACCAAAATGCCCTCGGGCCCACGTGCCTGGAATCCGAAATTTCTCGAAGATATACTCTACCCATAGCTTTAGTAGTTCAAATATACAATTTACTCTACATTCCATGCTCAAATTCATGGCTAAAAATCCAAATTACCATTTCTAGGTTTTCTTCAATATTTCCAAAATTTTCCACAATTTTTCATGTATAATTCCATGCATATACTTGTATTTAACTTTAAAAAAATGAAGAAATTATTTACCTTGACATTGCATGAAGAAATCCTCTCTTGAAACCCCTGGAAATTGCCTCACACCAAAAGAAAATGGGAGAAATGAGCCAAGAATCCCGTTTAAAATGATACACTGCCCAGGCATCCTTCTGTGCGATCGCACAACATCACTCGCGATCGCACAAGCAAAATCCCAGAAGCCTCCCAGAACACCCTGTGCGATCGCACAGTCATTGCTGCGATCGCATAAGCCAAAACCTGAAGCCTCATATTTTTCCTCTGTGCGATCGCACAACAGCTGCGATCGCATAGACCAGTGCAGCAGCCCCAAGAATCCTCCTTTGTGCGATTGCATACATCAAAGTGTGATCGCACAAGGAAAATTACCAGCCCCTCAAATTCCTTCTCCGTGATCGCACCACTAGGGCTGCGATCGCACTGAACCCCCCAAAACACTAGAAAAACAGCAGCACAAAAACACTTGAAAACAACCCAGAACCACCACGAAACACACCCGAGGCCCTCGGGACCCCGTCCAATCACACGACTCAGTCCCATAACCTCAAAAGGACTTAGTCGAGCCTTTAAATCACCTCAAACAATATCAAAATCATGAATCGCAGCCCGATTCAAGCTTAATGAACTTAGAACTTTCAAACTTCCACATTCGATGCCGAAAACTATCAAATCTCGTCCGATTAACCTCAAATTTTGCACACCAGTAATATTTAACATTATGGACCTTCTCCAACTTCCGGAATTGCATTCGTACCTCGATATAAAAACTTCCATCTCCGGTCGGATTTCTCAAAAACCTTCAAATTTCTATCTTTAGCCAAATGACTTCAAAATGACCTCTGGTCATCCGAATTCACTTCTGATCGCGCTCCCAACTCCAGAATCACCATAAGAAGCTATTCCCAGACTTGGGATCCCAAACGGACATCAACATCACTGAAATACGCTTCAAGCCAAACTTAGAAAATTCCTTCAAAAATGCTGACTTCCACATATACACCGAAACGCTCCAGGGTTATCCAAAAACTGATCCAGACATACGCCCAAGTCCGAAATCATCATACGAACCTGCTGTAACCTTCAAATCCTGATTCGGAGGTCGTTTACTCAAAATTCCAATCTTAGTTGATTCTTCCAACTTAAGGCTTCTGAAATGAGAATTTTGTTTCCAAATCAACTCTAAACTATCCGAAATTCAATTCCGACCACACATACAAGTTATAATACCTGAAATGGAGCTGCTCATGACTTCAAACCGCTGAACGACGCGCTAGAGCTCAAAACGATCGGTCGGGTCATTACAGAACTGTTCGAAAAATCTTCACTTCCTTGATTTCTTATCGTGAAAAATTTTTGACTTCGGATTCAAAATTTTTGTCTTTCTACTCTCTCACAGATGGTGAGGACACATACAACTCTATTAGATGGCCAAAAACTCGTGCACCCTACTAGAGCCTGAATAGGCCAGGGTAGAGGCCGAGGAAGTCGACGTGGTGCACCCAGATCACCCGTGCGAGCTGCTATAGAGGAGCCACTAGTAGCTCCAGTTAGAGAGCAGACACCTGAGACGCCTGTTACTCACCAGCCCTCCAGGAGACTCTCACCTAGTTTCTAAGCATGTTCAGCAATTTGGCTCAGGCAGGGCTGATATCACTTGCTCCTGCCACATCTCAAGCAGGGGGAAGAGCATAGAATCCCGTCGGCCGTACCCCCGAGCAGAGGGTCCATATTGAGCAGGTTCTAGAGGTCATACCAATATTGTCGGTAGCCCCCGTTCAGCTCGAGGTTAGGTCAGCAGTTTCTAAGGAGGAGGAGCTCAGGCTCGAGAGGTACAAGAAGTTCCACCCTCCTACTTTCAGTGTCTTGGCGTCAGAGAATGCCCAGGGTTTTCTTGAGGAGTTCCACCATATCCTCCATACTATGGGTGTTGCGATTCTAGTGAGGTTTCTTTCACTATGTTCCAACTTATAGGAGTGGCCTATCAGTGGTAACAAGCATATGATTTGGATTGTCCGGCCGAGGCAGCTTCACTCACTTGGATTCGGTTCTCAGATATATTCTTGATGGAGTATGTTCCCCAAAGTATCATAGATGCATGTCGTGCATAATTTGAGCAGTTGCGCCAGGGTTTGATGACCGTGTCGGAGTATGCGGTCTGGTTTAATGATTTGTCTAGGCATGCACCCGCCTTGGTTGCTACTGTTCGAGAGCAGGTCTATTGAGGGGCTCAACCCCAGTATCAAATTTAGCATGGCTTGAGAGTTGGAGATGGACATCGCATACCAGTGCGTAGTGGGGATTGCTAAGAGATTGGAGGGTATGCCGACTCGGGATAGAGAGAAGAGGGCAAAGAGTCTCGAGAGTCTGGAACATATAGTGGTACACGTTCCCGAGTTGTAGCTCGTCATGGTAGGGGCTATGTGAGTCGCCCTGTTCATTCATGACTTTCAGCTTCCAGCGGTATTCCGGCCACTCCTATGCCCAATCTCCCTATTATGCACCGCCATTGTCTAGTGCACCTTCTGCACGGGGTGCTTTCAACGATTAGTCTAGCCGATCAGGACCTAGCCATCCACAGCAGCCACGTTCTCCGAGAGCTTTTTAAGTGTGGTGACACTTGTCATGTGGTGAGGGATTTCCCCAGACTCAGGAGGGGTGCACCTCCACAGATTACTTAGGTTCTGAGTGTTCCACCGGGTCCTCAGGCTTCTCAGTCCATGGTCGCCACACCAGTTTCCACCTCACCTGCACAACCAGCTAGAGGTGGAGTTCAAGCAGATAGAGTTCGCCCTAGAGGGGGAGGCCAGGCCAGATACTATGCTCTTCCTGCTGGGATGGAGGCAGTTGCATCCGACTCTGTTATCACATGTATTGTTCTGGTCTGTCATAAAGATGCATCAGTCTTATTTGATCCAGGCTCCACTTATTCCTATGTGTCATCCTATTTTGCTCTATATTTGGGTGTATCTCATGATTCTTTGAGTTCTCCTGTCTATGTGCTTATGCCCGTGGAAGATCCTATAATTCTTAGTGGTTTTGAAACCAGAGCTGATTTATTGTTGCTCAGTATGGTGGATTTCGATGTTATCTTAGGCATAGACTGGTTGTCTCCGTATCATGTCATTCTTAATTGTCACGCCAAGACGGTGACGTTGGATATGTTAGGTCTACCGTGGCTAGAGTGGAGAGGTGCTTTAGATTATGTTCCTAGCAGGGCTGTCTCATTTGTAAAGGCTCGGCAGATGGTTGAGAAGGGGTGTGATGCGTATCTGGCATATGTGGGGGATGTTAGTGTTGATACTCTTACCGTCGAGTTAGTTCTGGTAGTGAGGGATTATCCAGACGTATTTCCGGTGGATCTTCCGGGTGTGTCGCTCGGTAGGGATATAAATTTGGTATTGATTAGTTACAGGGCACTCAGCCTATTACTATTCCACCATATCATATGGCCCTAGCAAAGGTGAAAACGTTAAAGGAACATTTGCAAGAGTTGCTCGATAAGGGCTTCATTCGACCCAACGTGTCGCTTTGGGGTGCTCAAGACATATTTATAAAGAAGAATGATGGTTCTATGCGAATGTGTATTAATTATCGCCAGTTGAACAAGGTTTCAGTGAAGAACAAGTATCCATTGCCACGTCTTGATGACTTATTTGATCAACTTCAGGGTGCCAGAGTGTTATCTAAGATTGACTTACGCTCAGGCTATCATCAGTTGAAGATTCGGGAGCCAGATATCCCGAAAATTGCTTTTAGGACTCGGTATGGTCATTACGAGTTCCTTGTGATGTCTTTTGGGCTGAACAACACCCCAACAACATTTATGCACTTGATGAATAGTGTATTTCAGCCCTATCTTGACTCGTTCGTCATTGTGTTTATTGATGACATTCTGGTGCACTCCTGGAGTCGGGAGGATCATGAGCAGCACCTGAGAACAGTGCTTCAAACCTTGAGAGAAAAGAAGTTATATGCAAAATTTTCGAAGTGTGAATTCTGGATACATTCAGTGGAATTTTTGGGTCATGAAGTATCGAGTGAGGGGATCAAGGTAGATCCGAAGAAGATTAAAGCAGTGCAGAGTTGGCCCAGACCGTCTTCAGCTACAGAGATTCGTAGTTTTCTTGGCTTGGCGGGGTATTACCATCGATTTGTAGAGGGTTCTCGTCTATTGCAGCACATATGACTAGGCTGACCCAAAATGGTTCTCTATTCAGGTACACCGAGGAGTGTGAGAAGAGCATCCAAAAGCTAAAGACTTTTTTAACCACATACCTAGTGTTGGTTTTGCCTACTGGTTCGGGGTCCTATATGGTGTATTGTGATGCGTCGCACATTAGTCTCGGCGCGGTGTTAATGCAAGACGGTAGGGTAATTGCCTACGTATCTAGACAGCTGAAGGTGCATGAGAAGAACTATCATGTCCATGACCTCGAATTAGCAGCTATTGTTCATGACTTGAGGATCTGGCGGCACTATTTGTATGGTTTCCCATGTGAGATCTACACCGATCACCGGAGTCTACAACATCTATTCAAATAGAAGGATCTTAACTTGCATCTGCAGAGGTGGTTGCAATTGCTTAAGGACTATGATATCACCATTCTATATCATCCCGGGAAGTCTAATGTTATGGTTTATATCTTGAGTCGCAAGGCGGAGAGTTTGGGCAGCTTAGCATATCTATCGGTAGTAGAGAGGCCTTTACCCTTGGATGTTCAGGCCTTGGCCAAATAGTTTGTTAAATTGGATGTTTCCAAGCCGAGTTTAGTTTTGGCTTGTGCGGTTTCTCAGTCTTCTCTTTATGATTGTATTAGAGGACGTCAGTATGACGACCCCCATCTGCTTGTGCTTAAGGACACGGTTCAGCACGGTGATGCCAAAGAAGTCATATTGGAGATGACGGTGTATTATGAATGTAGGGTAGGTATGTGTGCCTAATGTAGATGGTTTGCTTGAGTTGATTCTCCAAGAGGCTCACAGTTCGCGGTATTCCATTCACCCAGGTGCTGTGAAGATGTATCAGGACCTGAGGCAGCATTATTATGGAGGAGAATGAAAAAGGATATAGTGAAATATGTAGCTAGGTGCCTAAATTGTCAACAGGTGAAGTATCAGCATCAGTGACTAGGTGAATTACTTCAGAAGCTAGATATTCTGAAGTGGAAATGGGAGCGGATCACTATGGATGTCGTTATTGAGTTCCCATACACTCAGAGAAAGTTTGATGCAGTTTGGGTGATTGTGGATAGATTGACCAAGTCAGCTCATTTCATTCTTGTGGTTACTACTTACTCTTCGGAGCAACTGGCTCAAGTTTACATTCGCAAGATGTCAGGCTCATGCCATGCTGGTATCTATCATCTCTGACCAAGGTATGCAGTTTACATTGTGGTTTTGGGGAGCTGTACAGCATGAGTTGGGTACTCGGGTGGAGTTGAGTACATGATTTCACCCTTAGGCGGACAGACAGTCCGAGCACACTATTCAGATATTGTTGGATATGCTTGGTGCGTGTGTGATGGATTTTGGGGGTTCTTGGGATCAGTTCTTGCCACTTGCGGAGTTTGCTTACAACAACAGTTATCAGTCGAGCATTCAGATGGCCCCATATGAGGTTTTGTATGGTAGGTGGTACCGGTCCCCGATGGGTTGATTCGAGCCGGGTGAGGCTAGACTATTAGGTACAGACTTGGTTCAGGATGCTTTGGAAAAGGTTAAATTGATTCAGGATCGACGTCGTACAACCTAGTCCAAACAGAAGAGTTATGCGGATCAGAAGGTTTGCAATATTACATTCATGTTTTGGGAGCGGGTCTTACTCTGGTTATTGCCCATGAAGGGTGTTATGAGATTCGGGAGGAAGGGCAAGTTAAGCCCTAGGTATATCGGGCCTTTTGAGATTCTTGAGAGGGTTGGAGAGGTGTCTTGTAGACTTGCACTACTACCTAGTCTCTCTGCATTTCATCCAGTGTTCCATGTTTCCATGCTCCGAAAGTATCACGGCGATCTGTCTCATGTGTTAGACTTTAATTCAGTCCAGTTGGACAAGGATCTATCTTATGTTGAGGAGCCGGTGGCTATTTTGCACAGGCAGGTTCGAAAGTTGAGATCGAAGAACATCGCTTCAGTGAAGGTTCAGTAGAGGGGTCAGCCAGTTGAGGAGGCGAATTGGGAGACCGAGCACGATATGCGTAGTCGTTATCCTCATCTTTTCACCACTTCAGGTATGTCTATATACTCGTTTGAGGATGAACGTTTATTTTAAGAGGGGAAAGATGTAACGACCCGGCCGATCATTTTGAGAGTGCTAGCCTTGATCCCCTATTTATTTATCCCTTTATCTCATTTTGTGGTAACTTGACTTGTCGGGGTGCTTGGTGTCGGGTTCAGGAGAGTTTCGGGGTGGAATGGGGCACATAGTCCCTAAATTGAAAGTTAAAGTCATAGGAGTCGACTGTAGTTCGAATTGTGTCAAGACGACTCCTGAATGGATTTTTGAAGGTTTCAATATCTTCGTATGGTGATTTTGTTCTTAGGAGAAAGTCCGGATATTGATTTGGAGGTTCGTAGGTCATTTCGGTGTTAATTGGCGAAATTTGAAAAATTAGAAGATTTTGGAAGGTTTGACCGGGAGTGGACCTTTTGATATCGGGGTCGGATTCCGATTCTGAAAGTTGGAGTAAGTCCATAAAGTAAATTATGACTTGTGTGCAAAATTTTAGGTCAATCGGACTTAATTTGAAAGGTTTCAGCATCGGATGTGGAAGTTAGACGTTCAAAAGTTCATTAGGCTTGAATCAATGCGCAATTTGTATTTTTGATGTTGTTTGATGTGAATTGAAGCACCGACTAAGTTATTATCATGTTCTAGGACTTGTTGGTATAATTGATGGAGGTCCCGGGGCCTCGGGGGCGATTCGGATCGATATCAGATCATTTTTAGACTTATGCAATTTGCTTAAGCTCCCAGCTTCTGGTGTCATCGCACCTACGGTGGGATTGGTGTCACGCCCCTTTTTCTCTCTCGAAATCGGGTTTCGACATTTCTGAGACAACTCCCTTCCTTTTGGTATGGATATAGGACTTGAAGAGTCGCCACCTAATAGATTAAGGTGTGTTAGGGCACCTAGCGTAATTAACTCAAGAAACTAATATGCATCACCAGAGATCGGGTAAGGTCTCAAAATTACCTTGAGGGGAAGGTGTTAGGCTCGAGGTCCACAATGGCGGGTCCCGACGAACTTTATAAAGCGAATTAGTCTTTAAAGGAAAATAAAGCAACTTAGACAA
The DNA here is from genome assembly GCA_005239505.1 of Nicotiana paniculata. NCBI lineage: Eukaryota > Viridiplantae > Streptophyta > Magnoliopsida > Solanales > Solanaceae > Nicotiana > Nicotiana paniculata. Next base: position 1,979 of record ML367198.1, on the reverse strand, counting down.
CTATTATTTTAAAACAGGAATTAAAGGGGTCCTAAATTTTTTAGCCTATAGGATCATTTCATGCAATACTTGGTAACTTTCCCAGGTTGGGGTGCTACACATAGTATTAGCGCATAGGTCATCATCTTCTTTACTGCCCAATTACTATCTTTTAGTTGTTACTTAAGCGTTCTAGTAGCTTCCACTCGTGCCTTATACGTGCACAACCCGTCCCTTACCTATGGTCCTGGAGGTGTTTAGGACCTCTATTTAAGGTGGTTCTAGACTGACCTAGGTTGCTTAAAATGAGAAAAAGCTAGGAGACAAAAAAAATTTAAATAGGACTGTCACAGAAAAACAACTAAAGGCCCATGTTAACCTCCACAAATAGTCAACAAATGCACACAGTTCAATCAGCAAATTTCATTAATTTAGGATCCTATAGGCAGCATATCTAGATGAGCAGAAACAGAATGTAGAGAAGCAGTTTGTTTAAGGCGAGCATCGGGACCTATCAATTTGCCTACTGATTTGATTAAGTTCTGAATCTGGGCAAATTTCAAGCAGCAAGAGATCACAATTTTAGGCCTAGAATTCTTAATAAACCTACAGGTTTGCCTAAGTGATAACCAGAACAGAATCCTATAGGCATGGTATCTAAGTTGAAACTGATTTTTTATTTCCTATAGGCATGATATCTATTAGTTTAAATCCTATAGACATGATTTCTAGGTTTCGAAACTTATTCCTTTTATTCCTGTAGGCATGGTATCTAAGTTGAAACTGATTTTTTATTTCCTATAGGCATGATATCTATTAGTTTAAATCCTATAGACATGATTTCTAGGTTTCGAAACTTATTCCTTTTATTCCTGTAGGCATGGTATCTAAGTTGAAACTGATTTTTTATTTCCTATAGGCATGATATCTATTGATCACATTGGGCAGAATTTTTAAAGCAAATCGCCAGGAAAGTTTATTAGCTCAAACAAATAGAATCATATATACATGACCACTAATGCACATTGAGATTAGAAATATGTGTAGATCCTAAGAACATGGATTCTAATGCAGAATTACCAAAAAGACCTATAGATAGTGTCTCTAATATGCATGATCACAAACAGTCAAGAAAAACATCCTATAGGCAGAATTTCTAAATGATTAGTAACACTCACACCATCAACACAGTAACCCTATAGGCAGGATTTCTACCCGAGTTTTGAACAAAGATATATAAAAAAACCCAACTTTTACTAATAACCCCATATCTGTTATTACAGAGATTATTACATTATTACAGCCCAATATGAATGAATTACATAATAGTATCCATTACACTATAGGGAGCCTTAGCAGGTCCAATATTAACCTGGAAACCAGGCCTTCAAGCAAAGAAAGTCTGAAGCATAATGGGATCCATCCATGGCACATAAAATTAGGTTTCTAATGTGTCAAAGTTCCCAAGGGCCTCACGGACTCCGGGAAATTCTCACACCATAACCACACTTAGAAAACAGTTCATAAGAGATTGGAAGACCAGTCCCAATGCGTCAGATTTTGGAGGAGTCTCAAGGACCCTAGGCAGTGCTCACATTGGGGGTGATAGGAACCAAGATAACCAAGAGTAGCAATTGAAAAATAGTATATGAAGGGTAGGGAGGATAGTTTTAGAAAATAATTTGATTTTTAGAAGCAAATAAGTTCAGACTACATGGTAGCACACAGAGTTGGGCCAAGAAATAAACAGAGCACATGGTCTAAACAAATTAGTACTTATTCAACTAAGTACTCATACCAGTATTCAAAGTGATTCACAAAGAGCAAGGGGCACTTAAATTAACATACATAATTGGCCACACATGCTTGCAGGGCAGGGAACATGCAACTGATTATATAGAGTTTCACATTATTAAAGATAACCTAATTAGCTTTGGCACTAAGTGAAATCATATAGGCATGTATTAAACAGAAAACATGCTGAAGTTTGAAATAACTAA